>JARKHS020001798.1:0-160944 GCA_030143305.2 Amblyomma americanum
GGAAACAAAAAAGTATAAAGTTTTAAAACCATGCTCCTTAATTCTGTAGTGAAGCGTCGTGCACAGCCCTGAAGCGTGCGTAACCACTGCTGTTTTGGCAGTCGAACAAAATTTAGCATTAATGATTTAGCATTGATGTGTGCGTATGTTGTTATTAGCATACCAATGGCTTTTCTGGTGGCATGACCACTACTCATGCGTCTAGCTGTCCAGCTGCAAGTTTTTTTCTTGCCTCTGCAAACAGCCGTAGAGAAATACTATAGCAGTCTAAGTCATCGGTATCTCTTTATTTGTAACAGTAGAATATATAAGGACAGGTTGGTGCCTGACAATGGCGCAGACTACATATTTTCAAAGAGTCGCGCTGAAAAGAAATTTGCAATAACACACTTAGGATTATAGCAAATAGAAAACATAACAAACAGCATCACTATCATCTCATATTTCCGCTGCAGGACGAAGGAGTCCAAGAGCTGCCTCGGCCACCCAATCTCAACGAATATCAGCCTTATCTTCCAGCTTAACTCTCTGTTGGCCAGGTGGAGTTCTCCTCCCTTTTGAACCTAGTATGCTAGCCAAACAGACCATCGCTCATCAAGCAATATTAAATGCACAAAACTCCGCACAGCACGTTATTAAAGGCATGTGTTTAACGATAAACAGTCGTATTTGTAGCATTAACCGCAGCGGAATTAAATGTCGAGAAGAGATAAAATGGCGAATGTTTTAAGTACTGCACGACTTGTGAAGCGAAAAACTTTGAAGCCCATGCAGCATAACGATGACGATAGTCCTGGCAACCCTGGAATCATGACAGCAAGTTCAAAATATTAAAGTGACGTCTGCGCAAACACTCTTGAGACAAAGGGTCACAAGGCGTGACAAATTACTTCACCGCGACCTGGATAAACACGGCCCCAATATAGCAGCGTTTTCAGCAAGAAATTCCTGTGGCGTTGGTGTCTTTTTGAATGGCCGGTTGTGCGAGGGCGCAGCGGCCTAGCGTCCCTTCCGAAATCTAATCACATTGGATGCTCTCACGGTGAATGCGCACACGCATGCATGAAACGCAATGCCATGCCTTTCGCTTCTTCTTCTTTCCTTGTGTCTTATTTTGTCTCTCTCTTTCTTTTTCCGACAGCGTTCGCTCCCTGCCGAATGCGCGCATCGAGGAAGGCGCTTTGTCAAATCTCGCAATTGGGGCAGAACAGCCTCAGGGAGAGAGACAATGCCGGCGTAAAGAAATTTGACGCGAAATTGAGTTTAAGCTTTGGTGGTTCTGCGACGGCGCAAAATTGCGCCTCCGTCGTGCCTCCTCAGTTCCTTTGTTTTCTCTGTAGCATGAATGATGAAGATGCGTTTATTGTTTAGTTGAAGTTCCAATAGAAATACGAACAAGACAATAAAAAGAAATTGCCATGGACAAAACGCGTTCCTCAAGAAAAAGACATGTACAGGCAGTCGCTTCTGCGCTAGTAGGCACCACAGCAAAGTTCGCATATGACTGTGCGTTCCACGGAATATTAACGAAGTTACTGAGAGAAAAGAAATTGCCGAAATCAAATGCCGTTAAAACGATGAAACTAGCGTTTACATAGTCACAGCGCCGAAGCGAATGAGAGATACACGACATTAAATAATTGTTGGTACTGAAAACGAAAAGCGCTGCTCCGATGAGACAACTTGGGGAAATGCCACGAAATGAATCATTTCCTGGCAAGTGAGTGCAGTCCGAGTTCATCCTACGCTATCTGTTCGCGCCGTCGAGGTAAGAAGCTAAATTCGTACGTCACTGAGGTGGAATGTTTTTCGTCTACAGTAGTCCAGAGCAATTTGAGATTCAAAGTTCCGTTGAGCACGTTTAGAGTCTTTTTTTTTTTGCTGGTGCATTAGGGTTGAAAATTTAAACGATATTTGTTTTCACGACCTAGAAATCTTTGAATTCCCGCAAAGAAATATGATTTTTTTTCTTCGGTGGACTCAACTTCAATGCTGCTCGATGTCATGCACGGAGATATAATGCATGAGTCGAGAAGACAGTCCAGATGTACGATTATGGGGAGAAATTCTAGCTGGCTCGCCAATCGAACCATCAACGCATCTTACTTTTTTGCCTAAATTCATACCGTCGCCAATTTTTGTTTCTGCACTGTGAGCAGAGCTGTGCGCATAACACAATTATGTGCAGCTTGGCGTGTACACTATGCGCACAAGAATTGTTGCCGTTCTCGGCAACCTTTTGGAACATTTGAAATCCAAACGTGGTCTAGCACTTACCATAGACTTTGAGCTCCTTCTCCGAGCGGACCGTCTGGAAGGAAGGCGCGTCGGCCGACACCTCGCACGCGTAGAGCCCCTCCGACTTGAGGTCTGTCTCCTTCAGGTACAGGCTTCCGACAGAACTGCGACTGGCCTGCACATGACCACAACCCCGAAGTAAGTAAATGTGACGAAGGTGCTTTGCACCTGGATTATGAAGTGGAAGAATTAGAACCAGGCGCCTTGATAACTTCTTGCTTTGCGTCTGCAGACACAAGTACTGGCGGTGTAAAAAAAATCGTAAGCAACGAACTTCCAGGCTATTCAGTATTGTCTGACGAGAAAAAACTGTAACAAACACACATCCGCAGTGGTGCTTAAGATTCCCTTACGCACGCGTGTGATGATAATGGGAAGAAATGAATAAATGAATATTGCTTGACTGCGTCCCCCTGCTTCTTGAAGTCGAGAATGACGCAGTCCGGATGTAGTGCATGCCTCTTAGTATACCTTCATATATTCGCTATACAGTCACGGTGTATGGTGGTTGCACCGTCCTAATGAAGTAAACGTAGTCGCCAGTTCACACTCGCCAGCGGAAGCCTTACTTCCTTATGGGAAGTAGGCAACCTTGTTGAACCTCCCGTAGTCAAAACTTAGGCACCACGGCAAGCTTCTTACCCTTCGGCTTCGGCAAGCAGAAATGAATGAATTATTTCTTGGTCTTCAAGTGAACAGCCCATCGGTTTACACAAGATTAAACGTAGGTTTTCGACTCGAGTCCTTCCTACTGAAGCGAATTTTACCGGCTGGCCGTAAGGAGAGAGCCTTTCCGACCGAGTAAAGTACCCGCCTTGATCATTACGTGCAGCTCTGTCGTAAGAGTAGTTCTTGACGCTATCAGTCTCGGCTGGGTACCAGTCCGGGTCTTCGAAGCCCCGACCCGGAACGGTTACGCGATAAGTGCGCCACCATTAATCAGCGGGTGTCCGGTCACTCGGCCGCTGGGTTGCCGTGGACGCAACCCTTAACGTAACGGCTGGAGCATTGCCAGGCCGCCACGGCAGCTGCCACGAAGACTGTCCGCAGGCCGCTAAGAGCCCGGCGTCTTCGGAATCACTTCCATCTCGCCTCGTGCGCGACGTGGACGCCGTAAAGTATAGGACAGGCCGGAGAACCCTAGTCATAGATATGAGTCTAATTTGCTGCTTCAACCGACAGAGTAACGACACCGGCCATCATGAGGTCTTCCACGGTAGTCATCGATGGCCTGGCTGGTCATTAATTCATATGTGTTTCTAGTCATTATAAGTGGCTCGTGAGGCGGAAAATTTTTCAGCGAATTGGCACTGCCTTCACGCACTGAGTAGTGTGCTTTTGGGTTGACGTCTTAGGAAAAATCACCGGTGGTGGTGATGTCAGTGAAGGGAGTAATTGCTGTTTACCATCCGCCTCCGCGGCAACCATACGTGTACAAAATAAAGTTACACTACGTTCTCGGGACCTTCGCAGTTGAAAATGTTAATGTGTTGGAGGTAAAGACAAGTTTTTATTCAATGAAGGGCTCTTGTATGCAATCGCTCAAATTCTCCCATAAGCAATTTTTCAATGAGCCGGTTCCTTCTACGTAGCCTGTCAACTTCGTTTCTAGGTGGCTATGGTAGTGTGTTCAACAGCACAACATGACGACATTGCTGACAGCTGCGGCAAGCACATTTAGAAGCATTCGGGCGCAGAAAGGTTGGTGTACTGAGCTTTTGGTGCTGGTTAAATAGCACCTAAATGGTCATGATTAGACCTAACCAGACGTCTGCACTAAGGTTTGCCCTGTGACTTTAGTGTGCAAAACTCTCCTTCTTGCAGGTAAACATATTGCACAAAAAAGTAGTTAAGGCATGCAGCTTGAATATGATACAGCGTTTTATTTATTCAACTTTACTTCCGTGCATGAAAGGCAATCAGCTGCGTGAGTACAAAGTACCCTTTCTTCAGCCGCTGTCGCCACAAAACTGATTTTTTTTTAATTTGTCAATTACATTCCTATTGTGATTGGGTAGGTCCTAGGCATGCCAAGGGCAACATGTGTTGTGGTACAACGCCGATGCATCCAAGGTGAGACTGCCAGGGATAAATCCGAGCGGGCTGAAAGCTTGATCACTTCCTGAACCGGCGAATTCAGCTCACCATCTAATAGCTCAAAACGTTTAAGTCGGAGGCAATAGCAGCGTGGCATTAGTGTAAGCGACCTTAAGTGATAGTGATGACATGGTTTCTCGCTATGCTACAAAAAAAAAAGCGTCATTGCCAGCTAGCTCGTTTTGAGCATCACTGTTTTGTTCGGGGCGATTGGTATTCGAGCCAGGTGTGCGTCTTCTTTCAAAAATATTCCAGAGAAACGGTCGACTCCGGCGAAAAAAAATGGTCGATAGACCCGCTCTATGATTACAGGCTCAGGCGTTTGCTTTAATTCGTCAAGTACTTCATCCCATTCCTCTTTACGCAGTGGCACTGTGCTGTGTGGTGTTATCAAGGCGCAGACGCAAAGTTTCTAGGGAAGCTCCGGTCAACCTGAAGCATTAACGAAGTCACTTGCTGGTCCTTCGTAGCACGCAACAGGCCGAGGTCATTGGCGTTTATTGTAGCACTAAAGGGCTCTTTCAACAGACGCGGTAATCATATAGGATGTCTTAAAGCACTGCGTCATCATAACTATTCTGCAGCAGCTCTCAGAGCACGCATTCGCATTATGTGATCCACACATGAAGCAGCATTGTGACCGTAGTAATTGTTTCCCATCCTCAAAAGCAAGGATAAAAAATACAATGATGGCCCGAAACATGCTGCCCACAAGAGAGACCATCGTTCAAGTGAAGTTATTTGCGTGCTTAATATGTGCGTGCGCTTATCCTGAGCAGACATTTACGGGGCCTGTTGTGCTGGACAAACGACATAGCTCTTGTTGAATGTTGTGTTAAAAAAACATTAAAAGCCTCATCCGTAAGCATGTGTCGTCAGGCATAGTAATCGCCCAGTGACCGGAGTGAAGTGACGTCACCAGAGAGAATAAATCTCATTCGCTGGGAAGTGCCGTCACTTCTGGTAAAGACAGCAACAATTTCTAATGCCATCGCCTTGTAAACACATAAGGTAATTTGGTGTCCCTGTAAATTTTTGTGACTCCTCACCAGCAAGGCAACTCTGCAAGAAAGATATTTCTTTCAAGTTATTCGTCTCCCCCTTCAGAGCAAACACCTATTTCCTCTCTGCGTTACGGATGTTAAGGTATCATGTCACTGAGTGAGCTACGCTTCACGGCACGTAATTTGGAATCGAAACATGAATTTTTCACCGTGACAACGCTCCTTTCACACTATAAGCTATTGGAAGGAACTATTAATGACATAATAAATATTTACGTACACAACGAGAAAACTTCAGGTAAAGCGAGTCGAGAATATCAAGCGTGCAGAGTCATTACATTTTCGGTGAGTTTCACCCCGCGCCTAATAAAATATATAGCATCGCTACTAAGAAGGCAAGCATTAAAACTGGTATAACATGTCTAGCGGCAGCACACTAAAAAAAAAGAACAGTAAAAAGCAGCAGAGCTGTCGCCGTTTTCACGCCGAGTGGAAGAAGAAAATGGAAAGCGAGGCGATATGTATTCCACAGGGCAGGGTAAGAGATTGCCATCTTCGCAGGACGCCGCCTCACCCCCCCCCCCCCCCCATGCCTCCAAACTTCATGCACTTTTTCGTATTCACCGCGGCCAGCCCATGGGCACGCGTATACGTGAAGGAACGTGACGGTGATTGTCCTGCGTTCCCTTTTGTTTTTCTTCTTTTTGTTCACATTTGCTTACATTTCTCTCTAAGGTCCGCACGCCTGGATGGTCGAGAAACATGCAGACAAACAATGCCCTCGTGATTTATGACGTGCAAGGGTCCCCACGTTTCTCGTACGGAGAGTGCCGCGCTCCCCACTATTCATCGTCCTTCTCTCTGTTCTTTTGTTTTTTTTTCTTGTTTTTCTTGTCCTTAAACTACAGCAGGCATTTCCTTGCTTTCTGCGAATGGCTTCGGCTCTTCCCCGGGCTACGTGCTTGGCTCACAGCGGGACCTACTTCGCTGCATCCTCGTCGCGGCAGTGTTTACGCTCACCCTCCATGCCTGGGTACCACCGAGCTGGCCTCCAACGCCGCATGCCTTTTGAGGGAACAGTCCGAGCAAAGGAGAAATAAACTAAAAAATAAAAAACCCTGAATGGTTAGATTTTTCAAGTGCGAACTTCAGACAACAAAGCGCACGCGCTGGGGCTGGCTGGCTGCGAAAAGTTACTCCAGAAAACACGGTCGGTGCATCGGCGCCTTTCATTCGGGTCGCACCTTGAAACAATGGGTGTGGGCGTTGGAAGCACGGCGCGGCGCCTGCGGTGAAGGAGGGGGCAGGAGTAGTGACGCGGCCTTGCGAGCATGAACGAAGAGAAAAGAACGAAGGAAAGAACAGAAGAACATGAAGCGAACGCGGAACGAAAGATGGCAACGGAAGAAACACTCAGAACCATGGATGGTTAAAGCGAAAACAAAAAAAAACGGCGGAAAGTGCTGGAACCGGAAGTTATAGACTTGAAGAGGTGGATATTTGGTTTTATTCTTACCGCTTTGAAAGTCAGGTCGATGAGATTGCGTTCGCGCCCGTGGGCGGTGTGTTTCGTTTTGAGTCATACACTTTGAGGGCCTGGCTACGCATAGAGGAGCTCGAGGCATTTATACGTCTTTTTTTTCTCTTTTTCCCCGTCGAGGGAGTGTTTTTTTTTTTTAACCTTCTGTCGTGGTTTTAGCGCTGCCGCCGTATAATCAACTAGCACGAAATGCCAGCACATTCCGAAGCAAGCATCAATCGTCTACTTTCCTAATTTTTTGCATTTTATCCTTTTCAGCGTTGCTTTATATTTGTAGTGCGCAATAAGTCTCAGCGGGTTGTACCTTATTGACTGTAAAGTGATGGCATGAAAAATAAGGGAATTGAAACATACTTCATTGCATTCAAATTCTGGGATGTGCTCTTTCGAAGTGTTCCTGCCAGCGGCGATGGATTTCTCCAATGCTTCTCTGCTGTCTATGCATGCTGTCGAGAAGCTTTTCATAGCTGGGTTTTCATGCTCTTACAACCAGTATCAGATGGCCACATCGCTTTAGTTTCATTTTTTATGAGAAAACGCAATTCTGAAAAACATTTATTCGCGTAAAGCGCGTGTAGAGGCCTTCAAGGCACAGCCACAAAGCCGGCGAACGAATTTTGCTGGCCGCTGTAATAATCACACAACACAACGTTATTCCCTTTACTTTAAACTTGCACGGCCTCTAATTGAGACTCTAACGGCAAGCTGTTTAAGCAAACCTGGCCACATACTTAAGCATAAATGCAGCTGGAGTGCACTAGACAATTACACTTAGCTGGTGCGGCTGTGTTCCTGTAACAGGGGCAGCTTTTTTGACCGTTGCGCCAGTTGTGTTCTCTATGTCATTCGAACAAAAAAAAAAGCGTATCTACTATGTTGTGATGATCCTGAGTTAGAGTCGCTAGCCATTCTGCGTAAGCGGTCTTCCTATGACGCCAGAGCTCTCTACTACTTAGCGATATTACACGTACTACGCCGAAACAATCGCTTTCGAGGCTATACGGGCCATGAGAATGCGATTCCTGCTAAGAATGCAATGGGCGCGCGTGTCGGGTTAGCATTCGAGTTAATGCATGTCACAGGGCTCGGCACCCTTTACAAGCCCCCTGTCGCGCCAACGAGCGTTTATTCGTAGGTCTCGGTAACTTATTAGGAGCAGCCAATTACGCCGTTCGGATTCCTCCATTTGCTTCCGAGGTCGGAGGCGATATGAGTTCATCGATCTTTTTCCCAATGAAGGCTGTGTTCAGGCAGCGCCATTTGCACCGCGTGGCGGCAGTGGCGTTTGCAATTCGCCCTACGTAGGCACCTCGCCGTTTAGGGTGATGACAAAAGCGCCATTTTGTTTCAAATGTTTGTTTTTTCGGTTGCGCAGTATTATGTCAGAGGAAACATTTTCGGATGTCCAGGCGAGCTGGCCGTTCAATACAAGTGTCGTGAATAGAAGTTTTACTTCAGAGGGAAATTCTGAAGGATGAAGTCCAGACCAGAGACCTACGCAGTACTCGGGAAACAAAATGGCCTCTAAAAGCCGAACAATGGTTGTCGCCGTTCCGGACGGAGGCGCTGGCATGGAGGTGTCTTACTCCGACTTACAGGTTTTTCTTCATCTCGATAGGCTGCGCTTTCTTTTGGTGAGGTGGCATTAGTAGCTTGGGAGATCAGTAAACCCTAATTTTCCTGGCCGTTCCGCCTGCAATTGGTGTCAACATTTTATTGATATCAAATGAGGAGTTCGTATCGGGCTCTGTGGCTCAGTGTCAGAGTAACTGTTGATAACAATAAAAACAAAATCATTCCATGGGCTATATTCTGTAAGTGGGGCAACCTCTCATTGATGGCCCCATCGACGAAATACGTGCTTTGCATTTTGTGACGTGAATATCGAGTTGAAACTTGCAGGCCATGATTACGCTGTCAGGTTTACAAAATATCAAACAAGTCACCTTTACAGATGGCGTGCGTGTCAGCACCAGGGCTCCGGGACGCCAAAAGGGACGATCCGTCATATTGACTCCCTATAAGCCGCCCGACCAGAGCATCGCATTTGTTCAAAGCTTTCCAGCGTACATTTTATATTGAAAGAAGTAATGTGACGCTTGAAAACTCGATCTTGAACCATTTTACTGGCACTTTCAATACAGAAATGCAATTGCAGGTCTTCAATGGCAGATTTTCATCAATTTTCCATCCGGCCATGTCACCTCCTCAGGTTTCTCTATGACAACAGTCTGTATGACTACAGCCAAGAATACCTGTGTCTTTATATAGTTTAAGATAGTACCCACCATTTACCATGCAGCAAGTCAGTAAACAATTTTTTTTTAGTGTGGACGGAACGCTTATTCTTATTATCCCGACGAACTTAAAAGAACAAGGTGAGGAAGAAGATAGTTTCGATACCACACATGGGATTTGAATGGAGCCCCAGTTAACAGAAGAACGGAGGAATGGCCTGGGGACTGTTGGGCCATGCTCTCCACTTTATGTTGCTCGGCGTGCCACGACAGCATAGAGCGGCAAGCATGCATTCCTAGAGTAGTCTAGTCAGCCCCTGACCAGCAATGATCCTCTGTACTGCCGCACCCAAACACGCGTTTGGCAATACCCGCCTTCTTTCTTCTTTCACTCCCTCCTTTATCCCTTCCCTTACGGCGCAGTTCAGGTGTCCAACGATATATGAGACAGATACTGCGCCATTTCCTTTCCCCAAAAAACCAATTATTATTATTATTATTAATACCCGCCCCACTTGATAAGATGTGCTGTGAGGAATGTAGAACACGGCTCGAGCCTGAAATGGCAGCTGTCCGCCTGAAATCGTCGATCGGCGTTTTGCAGGAAATTGCCTCCTCTCTTTTGCTTTACGGAACTCGCAATTCGTCAGGACTGACGTGCTTATCCAAAAGCGCAGTCACTGGCTAACAGCGTTCGTAATTTCCGGCAGCACTCCTTGCCTCGCACCGTGAGTTTTAGAAGCCTCGTTACGGCATATATGCAACGGCTGTGTCCAAAGCAAACGCCCCTGCATGAGCATGCAGCAAGGAATTATGCATTTCCACAGCCCAGTAATGGCTGAGCTTCAGGGGATAAAAAGCAAATGCCTTCATGAATCGAAATATGTATTATTTCCCGTAAGGAGAAATTAAGGCGTTGAGAGAATGTGAAGATGGGAGTAAAATGGCTCCATTGATTGATGACTCCTCTCCGGCTGGAGGTGATAGAAGAACAAGACCCTCAGTTTTAGCATAAGTAGACAACCAAGCTGTAAAGGACGTCTATATGCATGACAAAAAAGGCATTATCGGCTTTTTTTTCTAGCATTTTTTCTCGAGTCTAGGCTCTCTCGATCTTCCTTCGCGCTTATTTTTTTCGTGCTGCTTTACTTGTCATTTTAAACCGCTATCTCGTGACCTCGACTGACAGCGAGAAGAAATTTTCATTTAGTATATGCTTTTCTTGCGCCTCAAGCGCTCGTTTTCAGCCTTGTCCGCGTATTCTCAAAAGTGACGACGTACCGGTGACGGCAAGCATGCCGCCAGCGTCATTTGCGTACCATCCTTCATCTTTCTTGCGCTAGTCTAGGAGTACCGGCTACAAGATAGATCGTCGACCCTGAGCCTGCGTCGGGGCGGTTATATATAACGCCTCAAATGGAAGCGCCCACGCGCAAATGGTCACCTTCACATCTTTAGATGGCGCGTATATCTCTGCAGCGAACATTAAAGCGCGAGCGTAAGGAGAAAATATAGCGCTAAATGTCGCTTTTTGCTACCTTCGGCCATATATCTTCGTAGCCACTGACACTATTACGGTGAACCATATTTTCTTTCTTTCTTTCTTTCTTTCTTTCTTTCTTTCTTTCCTTCTTTCTTTCTTTCTTTCTTTCTTTCTTTCTTTCTTTCTTTCTTTCTTTCTTTCCTTCTTTCTTTCTTTCTTTCTTCCTTTCTTCCTTTCTTTCCTTCTTTCTAAGATCAAGTCCCAAGTGTGCTAGTAACACGCCGGTAACCTGAAGGAAATTTATTGCACGATGAATTTGTTCGCTACGAACCGACTACATTTTTGATAAAACAAACGCAAGTGAGATGGCCTTACTGATACGAGTGTGGCTCTATATCCAGAAGTGTCCTTGCAGAATGCCTTTCCAGTCTCAGAAACGAGTTCTACACCTTTAATAAGTAAGCATTACACTTGGACCTCCTGATGGCATGTGCTTTTTGAGACCAATAAACTTAGCCCAGCACATACCTGTTGTCGCAGCAATAAGAAACAACCCATATATCCGGCGCTTTCAAACGCACCTTGCTTAAAGCTGCTATGATTCATCAGAAAAACGGTCCCGATGTCAAGGTTTTACAGGGAGTCTTAATATAGCAAGGCCACCGGACTACATGACCTGATGACGAAGCGGAGCAATACATGATGCCACGCGCTTTAACATATCAGCTACAAGGAGACGGTCAAATGAAGACGGACTTCCGTTTCAAGGCCTGCTCTTGAACGAGACCCCTCTTCGGTGCTCGTTTCATTCCCAAGCCTTTAGTAGCACAAACGTTACGCCACAGAAGAAATACCAGAACGTCGCCATGAACAAATGCGACAACGACGAGCTACGGGTGCGTGAAGTCGAACAAGGACGCCGACAACGACAAGGTTCAGGGATGTTTGAGCGTGAAACTCTGGCAAAGCGTCAGCGTCCACAAGACCCGGGCATGCGTGCTTGCGAATTCGCGACTTGGTGGCATAGATCGCAAGCGAATTCGGACAGTGGAACCCAGTCCTTTGAGGAGCAATTCAAAGGAAACCGCTTTGGGTTCGCCTACTCGCAAAGTCACTGGAGCTCTTCCTCAGGAATCGCCCGCCTCTCCCACGTCATCGCTGGTCGGTCCTGGTCATGAACTTTTCCGCATCGGACATATATATCTTAATCTTCCGCGGAACTCGCAAGGGCTCCGTTAACAACGACAAGATAACGAGCCTGTCAACATTGAACAGTTACGTATGCCAGCCTATGCCGGACGTTCATAGAGCTCCGCCGCTTTTGGACGTAACAGGTGAACACGTTAGTGAATATGGAATAAAATTATTTATGAACAAGTTTGGTAAAACTTCTACTTGTGGTTGAAATGAAAGTCTTTGGTGCCCGTCTAGATTTTGTTTTTGCCTTTTTCAGGGGCACATTAAGAAGGCTTCAATTCAGCCCAACATGTCATTAATTTCAACTTCTAGTTTCTCGTTGCATGCGACGCACTTTTGAATTTGTGCCTTTTAAAGCATTTTTAGTGGTTTTAAAGCTTCTTATCAAGTCTTAATTAGTTCATTTCTACCGTATTCCGGTGCCCGGCGATTAAAAACTACATAATAATAATGCAACACTAGAATTCATAAATTTTAACCTGCCCGTTCTCCTAACGAACATGTTATCTCCTCAGGATTTAGTAAAACTAATGCAAAAAAAAGCCGCAGTTCTGGACGCCGTTTCGTTTCCATTGCGCCGACGTGCTACCAAAATAAATAGTCCCTCGTTAAGAGCCCCAACTAAAGGGACTCAAAATAAAAGCGCCCCGCTGCGGCTGCCGACGAATAGCTTGCTTCGGTGCACATTTGTAAGCCGTTTAAAACAAGCCAGTCGGGCGTAGTTTGTTTAATTTACGCGCAGCTGCGAAGAATACGGCCTTCGCGTCTGAATGCCGAGGCTTCAAAGAGCATTAACGAGCGCTCCATAATGAGGAGTCCAAAATGAGCGCTAATGAGAGAAAAAAAAAGAAAAGGAACACAGACACGAAGAGATGAAAGGCAGGGGTTCAGCTCGCATCCAGCGCAGAATCCCCAGAATGGAGCTAAGAGCTGTCCATGAAATGCCATGCCACTCATATACGGTTTCCAACAGCTCCTGTTCAAGAGCGCGCTATATTTTCGAACTTTTCCGGTTTCTGTTCATTCGGCATGCATAGTTCAACTGCGAATGCATGTAAAAAGTTGAGTATTTATTGGACTGCGCAGACTCGTTCCTTCAGCTTTATCTTCGGTGAGACGGCGGTAAACGACAGCGAATGGTTCGGCAAAAAGACCACTCGTGAGTTTTCTTGCAACCCGCGCGGCGGCACTGCGGATAGCAAGTGTGGGCGAAGAGGTACAGCCGCCGGTCAATTAATTATTGAAGGCGCAACTCCCTGCTCCGAGTAGTTTTGCGCCTGTCATCGCCACTGCCTGCGCTTCGCACATTATTAATTCGGTCGTTCTGGGCTTCTCGCATTCTCGTTGGCTCCGTTTATTTTATCCTTTTAGTTATTTGTGCAGTTCCAAGCGCCGAGCGCAGCTGTCATGGCTCAATGCCTACTATCACGTTAACTGAAATTAATATATTCAGAAAACCCCGTCGCTAAATATGGGAATAAAAATAGAAATATTGAAAGCATAAGCCGCTTCAGTTTTCTGATTTTTTAACGAGTTGCCAGGTTAAGTTCGCTAACCACTGTTAACGAATTCCGATATGCTACGCCTGTTCTCTTGCTGCACTTTGCATTCGCGTTGAAATTCTGTGAGTTTTGCAAAGCTAAAATGAATTTAAATTCGTGCGTTAGTCTAAATGTTTATCCCCTAATTTCCTGGTTTTATTTCTTCGGAGTTCATCGGTGACCCAGTAGCAGTGCCATTCTGCGGCGTGCCACCTTTTTTTTTTAGTGCTTGGCTGAAGGGTCCCACCCCCAATCCACTCCGGTCTTGTTCTATACAATAAAAGTTTATCCTCTCTTTCAGTTGCGAAGGCTGTATTTTGATCAAAGCCAAATTCGGAATACAACTGTAGCATCCGACGAAGACTCACAAAATAATTCCGAAGTCCTCTTTTATGGCACATCTGATAGCTCATGTGAAGCTCCGAGGGAACAATAAAAAACTTATTTTTATTTGATCCTTCACTCATGCAGCGCCATTCTCTTACCGTCTGACTCCTACGAGCCTGCGATGAGGAGTAGGTGCGTTAGCGTATAATGCAAAACCAAATTAAACATCCTGAACAAAACCACATGCTCTAGCTAGATTAGCGATGCTGCTCTGTTAGACAGTCCTCCTTGGTCTTCGTTCTTCGAAACGCTTGTGTTGCCCCCTAGCAACAGCACAGGTGGGCGTTGTGGTAGGGTTCTAGATGGGGAATGCGAGTGACCCAGTGCCCCCCGGCACCTGCCCGGATCTTTGGGGCAGAATAGCACGTTGCTCACACCACGTATAACAATACCGGCAGGGAAAGCAGCAAACTAAGCACGCGGCGACGTGATAAATGGGCGCTGAAAGCGATTTCATAAATCCTCCGCATACGAAAGGGATGACAGGGTAAGGCATTCGGCGCCCGCACTGGAGTCCCCAGTGCTCGCAGGGTTCCCTTTGTTAGTCGTTCTAGACGAGCCACCTACCCTTCCGCCGCTATTTCGACGGAATGGACGTGCATGGGGGAACTCCGAAATCGTACACTAAGCCGATGCCGGCCGGCGGTCAGGCAGATTATCACGGCGACGATTGTGCACCGGAGCTTAAGCAATGCTTGAAATAAAGCTGGAAGCCAGAGCTCGCAGTCGGTCGTAGTAAGCCGCACGTCTCGCACATCATAATTTTTCGAGATTTTCATAACACCACTGTCAAAGTAGCGGCTTTCATTACTTAGTCATAGAAGTGCATCAGGGCGCAATTGCCATGTTGAAGTGCGAGGCCACAATCTTTAATGTCATTATCTTCAAATGGCATCCGCAGCTCACGAGAAAAATGCAAGTGCAAAACCGAGAGGCGGACAAAGTGAGAGAGCGGGATGAGCGCTAACTTGTGCTTTTATATTCTCTTGGTTCGTTTACTTAGTTTTATGAAGCATGAACCAACAAATCCAGCAACAAGCATTGCGCAGTTGAGTGATTTCGAGGGGACGTATTCGCAACCGATTTGAAACCGAATGCTTTCTCTCCGCTCAAGATAACCGGATCAAAACAAACAACAGACAGCAATATTACGTAGTCCAAGGTTTTACGGAATGCAGTCTGGTCAGGCAGTAGCGCAGCATAATCAATCTTCAACGTCAACTAGCGTTTTATAGCGCCAGCTTTTATTAGCTCGTTCCTCGGTATCACGCCGTCGTCAGCATCCGCAGCGCTACCTGCCATCTGCCCCGGTTGGTAGATGTCAAAAGTTAATACGGTTGCTTTAAGAAGTCCATGTTTATCACGCTCTACGATTCCTTTATTCACAGTCATATCAACTACTGCGTCTCTGTATGGGGATATGCATATCATTCTTACCTATCGCACATCCTACACCTCCAAAAACAAGCTATTAAAATCATAATTCACAGTGCATATATCGCTCATATGCACCCCCCCCCCCCTTTTTATCGGTCCTTAAATAGTAGGCCAATAAAATAGCTCACAATATATAGCACAGGCATAACAAGGTATCGTCTTATAAACATCCCTTGTTTTCTTTATATGATTTCAGTACACTATCTGAGACACCCGAAGCCCACCCGATCTTAAAATTCAAGTAACTTTTTACTCCCGAAGACTGATTCTACTAGGACGCCAATATTCTGTAGAGTCGAAGATTCATTTTATTATCTCATATATTTTACATACAATTTTATTCTTAACAAACACTCTGTATATTACAGGTTGTCAACACGGGCTAAAATTTTTGATCACGCAAACACAAAACCGCTGCTATCCGAATTGCCATGCGGATCACCAATTATAGGCCAACAACGTGTTTACAAACAGGTGGCGCTCATGGATGCCGCAAGCTAGTCACTGGAGAACGTCGAAGGCGGCAGGCAGTAATGATGGCGCCGTCGTCTACTGCGGTTCGTGGGTCGCTTCTCAGGCCCTTTGAGAATTGAGAACTGCCTCCTCTGAAAAGCTGTCTAGTTCGAACGGCTGTATTAGAGAGAAAATGTAGAGCACACAGAGGCATGTCGAACTTCTCTTGTGTGATTCCGAAAAACACCCAGCTGATTAAGCGCCCAGGTGATATGAGCCGTACTTCCGGCATCACAACCCACATTTTTACGGCGTTTTATATAAAAACTTGACAACATAGAAATGACGTTGCATACGTTTTCCTGCTCTTCGTAAAGGTACTCGTCAGCTGTTAACAAACGCTGGCCGTCGAAGTCTTCTGAGCAGTACTTGTCAGCTGTTTGAAAAACAGCTGCCTTCGCAGATTCTGTGTGAAATGAAGGGAATTATTGTGGAAACTTTCCTTCACACCTCTCCTTATGGGCCGCGCTCGAACCCAGTGGTAACTTCTGGACGCACATACTGTTATGCTTTAAAAATAGACCTTGACTGAAATTACTTTAAAATTATCTTCTAGGATGCTCCCGACTTTCATTACCGGAGTCAGCCTCACAGATACCGAGTGAAATCAGAAAACTTAGAAAACTTTCCTTTGGTCGCATTCTTATGTGCCGTACCCCTCCCTACTACCCCTATCCGGCGACATCAGCGCCACCACATCTTCCTTACGTCACACGTCGGTGTCGATCTATATGCGAAAAAGCGCGCTCACATTTACTGACGACGTAGCGACGCGTGAACAGGCCAACTCATGGCCACAACTACTCTGTCATGTATCCTAGGACTTTCAACCCTCTAGCGCGTGCTGGCGCTTGCTAGCCACATCGTGCTCTTTCTTGAACTTGCGCTTATGGTGGCCTCCTTACAATCGCATGCATCCTTGCGGTAGTCTCCTCTTTGATTCGCGCACATATGACTGCATACTTACTTGGACAGAGCCTTTAAACACGTTCAAGCAAAATGGGGTCCGCACAGGGTGTTATAACGTACTATGCCGGCTGTCACTAGTGCGTTCATTCACAAGAAAGACGAGGAGTCTTAATATTTTATTTCTAGCCTTTGATCGACAACCATAGAGTCGAACGAAAAGAACAAAATAAAGGTGCGGAAAGTATCTGATGTGCTAACCCCGAACGCTCATTCCCGTTTTGATTATCGCTGCTGCAAGAAGCCTTTCACTTGCCCAGTAGCATCTCAAGAGAGCAGCGCAATTGACCGCTCCCTGGAAAGGAATCGTGGTGGAACAATATTTTCTCCTGATAATTTTTTGTTTCTTTTCTGCTGCATAAAGAAGCACTAGGGTGGCAGCCTGGCAAACGATGTGAGAAAAATGGAATGCAAAAGGAGAGTAGTTCTTGATGCAAGGAGCTCGTTCAGTGCGAGGCACTTTCATTTATTCCGCCTCAATTCCTGTGAACAATTTTCACACTTTGCGCCGAGCGCCCGGAGTGCAATTTGGTAAGTTCGTGTGGCGGGCATGATGTAGCTTTCCTTTTCTTCAACTGAATACCGCAAGACCTTGATTGTATACGGCGCGAATATTCCTTGAAAAACACTGCGAGATGATGTTCTCTGAAAAATGGAACAAAGAAAGCAAATCAAACTGAAGAATGCATTGATATATAATTTTAATAAAAAAGGAACGAAGTACACAATTAAAAAGATACCCGGTTGACTTTCTCACTTTTAAAGGTCATTAGCATTACTTCGCGTTTCATGTTCAATGTTGAAGTGCCAATTCGACCACGTACGGTAAAAATGAGACTTCCCGCCAGGACGGTGCAAGGTACAAAATATGGTTAAATGAATAAGCAGTTACTGGCCATGGTCGAAAAATGAAAAGACCTTTAGAAACTCGTAACGGTTTTTGTTCACCTGTGTTTGCTCATGTCTTGTTCACCGTGAACAAGAAACCGGTAGCGTCTTTTCTTTTTTCGATTATAATCAGTGACTCCTACTTGATTTCATTAGACCACCATGTCTGACTTCCCTTGCCGGTGTTCGGGCTCTCATAGAATTCAAAACATTTTACATCTGCAAGACGCCACAATTTTACTTCCGCACTTTATTAGTAGGCTCTTTTTAATGAACTTGGTGTTCAGAAATAAATTTGTTTAGGAAAATTTTGCAGCTTATAATTGCTTAAAAAATTCCCGCTTCTTCTATGAAAAAACGTAAAAAAAATTATTTATTTCTGGACATCATTTTCGTTTTTTTAAATACACACCACATTAAAACAATATATTGTTCATGTCTGGCTTTTTCAAGAAGCTTAGCCGCAAACCTTTTATCGCTTTGTAGAAAAAATGCGAGCATAAAAATTGAGCCCTCCACCCGTATAGAATGTTTCCTTCTCTTTAAACCCACGACGTGATAAAGGACGTAGAAAAATAAAGAAAGTTGGTCAGACGAAACGACGATGATAAAGTACAGTGCACTTGCATACGTACTGTCTATGAAATCTAAGCAGGTAGAGACAAATAGTATAATACCTTCCCTCAGTCAATCAGTCAACTGTCAACGCGCGCAGGAGCAACTATTTGGTATTAGTACTCAGCACAAATAAGAAAATAAAAATTCACACAAATACTTTACATAAAGAGGTAGCCAATAGAACTACATAATAAAACGAGGATTTCAGTAAGAAATGGGTGCCGTAAAGAATTAAATCCCTAACAAATATGAATCACAGGTAAATATCGTATGAAAAACATCCAAGAAAGAAGGAAAACAAAAACGACGTTCAACTTTAAAGCTTAAATACATACAAAAAATGCAGTCGATAAACACGTTTCAGACAATCAGGCGAATACATGGCTTTGGAGCAAAAAAATTAATGAAAACACATAAAAGTGGTGTAAGATATAAGGCAAACAAAAATTGAACTGGAGAGAATGCCCAAATGAACTAAAGCAGTACGCTAGAAAGGCGTAGTTGCACGTAATAAAAAACCGATTTATCAGATTGGAACGCTATGAGCTTCAAATAATGACGAAAGAAGCCAGTTTTGGAAAATATCAACATGAAGACAAAAATACCAACTTTTGCATTCTGTGCAGAGGGGAGTGGGAAGGCAGAAACGCAAACTTGAAACACACTGCACTTTCTTGCGCTTTTCGCGGGCCAAGGAATTGAATACCCGCTAGGAGCTGGAAGAAGATACGAAATACGTATACTTAGTGTGGGTAATGACCGCAGATTCGGATCACGAAAGTGAAATAACTAAAAGAATAAAAAAAGCGCGGAGTACATTTGGGAGGTACTCCCAGGTCTTGATTGGCTGTTTACCAATATCCCTCAAGAGCAAAGTATATACCAGCTGTATCTTACCAGTACTCACCTACGGGGTAACAAACATGGAGGCTAAAGAAAATGGTTAAACTTAAATTGAGCTCAACGCAGCGGGTATAGAAAGAAAAATGGCAGGTGTAACTTTAAGAGATAGGAAGAGAGCAGAGGGGTCAGAGAACAAACGCGGGTTAATGATATACTAGCCTAAATCACGAAGAAAAGAAATTGGCTTGAGCGGGGTATGTAATGCGAAGGCAATGCAACCAGTGGGTCGTTAAAGGGCAACTGCATAGGCTTTTAGAAGTCGATGAGCTTAAAGGGGTCGAATGTGTGAAACTTTGAGATAAAACATGCGAAGCCCTTTTGGGCTAGCATTTGAAATGGTGACGTAATCGCCGATCAAAATCGCCATGCCATTCAAGCTTCTGCTCAGCACACAACGCCAAGGAGGGGGGGGGGGGGGGGGGGGATTATGACGTCATCGATGGTACCGGTGCATTTCCAACGCATAAAAGGTTGCTTTGAAAAAAAGACAACGCCACCGAAGAGAAAGCCCGCCGAGAGTTGTTTGGCAGCATCAACCGAGTCACCGAAGGGTGTGGTTGACGGCAACGGTAATTTAAAATCATACCTTCCGTGACGTCACACCTAACTTTCCCGCATTTCTCTGCTGTTTTGAGAAAAAGCTTAAAATTCAATCGTTCATTACGTCCCTATTTTAAATGCTAGAGCAAAAATACTTGGCATGCTTTACCTAAAGCCTATATATAATTGAATCCTTCAATATCATAGAATTCTCAAAAAGTGGTGCAGTTGCCCTTTAAGGGTAACGTACTGTATTCTAACAGAAGTCAGGCGTACCAAAGAATGGCAGAAAGTTGAACGGGCGGATGAGATTAAGGCGTTTTCGAGGATAAGATGTCCGCGGCGTACATGGGACAGGAATAATTATAGAGATATAGGAGAGGCCTTTGCCCAACAGTAGGCGTGGTCAGGCTGCTGATGATGAGGAGGAGGCGGTGAGGCTGAGAGCGCAGAGTGTGACTATAAAGAAGTTCGCGCAAGAAAACTATATCCGCCTGAACAAGATGGAATTAAAGAGAAGGGAGATGCGGTTAGTTATTCAGTCTGGAACAAGAGCTCGAAGTTGTGCGAGAAAAACGATATTGAAATATGCGTAACAAATTTCGCTGAACTCTGTTGATTTTGTCGCATTTCGATTTTAAAGTACCATTTGAAAAAATAGCCGCATAGTTCAGAATCAGCAAGCGTATGAGCGTGTGCAACTTTTAGAAAGGAAGTGGGGCACGGAAATATCTCGAAAGCCTGCAGATGAAACCAAGTGTACCCATAGACCGCAGTGTAATGCGTTTAATTTGAGAGGAGAAGCTGAGGATAAGGTCAAAAAGTAGACCGAGGTCATAGATAGATAAAGAGGAGGAGGGAAAGGCAGGGATGTTAACCAGAAAGGGGTTCCGGTTGGCTACCCTGCACTGGGGAAGAGGAATTAGGGGACTAAAAGGAGGAAGAGAGAATGGGAAAAAGGCATAACACACACACACGCACAACGCTGTCAAAATTTGTCACTCAATCCAGTCGTTCTCGAGTAGGCAAAGAGTGCCTTGTACGCCTTGAGGGTGGTCGACTGCTGTGGGCACGGACCGAGGATCTTTTGCTCTGTTAATGGGCGAGGATCGAGGCGGTCCAGGGCACAACACAGTGTATGTCTTGCACTCGCAAATACAGGGCATTCACAGAGAAGATGAGCGATGGTCTCCTCACAACCACAGGTTTCACAACCAGGACTGTCGGCCATCCCCATCCGGAAAGCATAGTTGTTGGTAAAAGCAACACCGATCCATAAACGGCATAACAATGTTGCTTCGCGGCGTGCTAAGTCATGTGGACGACGAAGGCGCAGTCAAAAATATTGTCAATCAATAAATTTTGTCAATCCTACATCACGACGAACTATTCACAAAATACAAATATTGAAGGTTGTGCATGTTAGGCGTAAATGAGACAACCTTTTTTTACGAAGAATTGAGAGCAATACAATTCTTTGAGCACCGCTTAAAGAAGGCAAAAAAGTCTGATTGGAGTAACGAGCAATCCTTAATAGAACGTATTACTTTGACTATTTCTATATCGTCACGATAAAGGAGAAACGAAGAGTTCTTGAGTTCGTAAGAAACGGCATAAATAAAAACAGAGCAAACAAGCGTGTCTTATACAGAACCCTTAGAAGCGCGGTTATCGAATGGCGCGATAAATGGCCCAAATTATTCGAGCCACAGCGGCGAGGGCAATCGCGTTGTCGAAGTTTTATAAACTGATAAGGCTATTACTAACGTCGGCTACAAATCTACAGCACTCAGGTGCCTAGCAGTAACAGTTAAAAAGTTAACTATCGGAAGTTTGTTAATCGCTTTACTAGTTAGCGCGATTCGCCTGTTTTTTTTTTTGTCTGCAAACACTGGTCTTACTATGCCGAAAAAAGTTTTTTTTAGCTGAAAAACCGTATTTTTTTTAATTCTGGGTCTTTTAAAAAGAAAACACCTGGTATAATGATTACTGCGCGTCATGTGACAAGTACGCACGCCCACTTGGATAGCGCAGTTTTCAAGAGTGCCCTCTGTAGCAAACAGCTGCTTAACCTAAAGATACTGCTTAATACAAAATTATTGATGTTGACGACTGTAACGTCACTGCAGTTGAATGCTGGATAGGCCTAGCAAGAAGAAAATTATGAGAGCCCTTGTGATCTAATCGACGTAGTTCGAGTCGCACCGAACAGAGATTAGGGTACCGGGCAGTAAACTGTTCTGACTGCTTTTGCAGACTAGCTTGCGAGACTCTCTTTGCAGGCCACCCTCGATGCATGCCATGGTCTCTTTCATTACTTGTTCATTTGCAGACATGCTCATGTACAATTTGTTTTTTGTAGACTATACTGAATTGGCGTGACAGCGAATGACGCCGACTCTTCATGAAACAGACGAGTTAACCAGTGCAATTCTTCAAATTATATATTTGGTGCCTATCAGGTTCTCTACATTGTTTGAAAAAGATACAAGCTAATCAGAAAAGAAAGCAAACATTTGAGGATAAAAGTAAGAAACCAAGGGATTATAAAATGCTCCTGTGGTATGCTACAAGTCCCAAGTTCAATGCTTTGCCTGTTAATAAAAAAAATTATTGCATTCGTGCGCCTACGATGATTTTTTTCAACAAATCTTAAAGTAGCCTTGGGTACATTTTATGAAGCTTACGGCCGGACGTAGATGTAGAAAATAACGCGGTTTTAATAGGTTGTGAGGACCTTTTTTAACATTCCCTGGTGAGCAAACAGGACTTGGCAATCGATGGGCCATCCTTTTCCTTCTGGTTCATGCAGTAGTGATTGGTCCAGAATACAATTAAAGCTAGCAAAGCTCTTTCCGCGCAAGGAGAAGAAATTATAAAAGAGCGCAAGGTTTTAGAGTCTGGGGTGTTAAGTGGCTGAAACGCAGAAACAGCCGCACAGTAGTGAGCGTGGTGGGTAGATCATCCGGTGTAAGGTGCATTGCTTAACTGCGACCATTGAAAAGCCACGTGCAGCCGCGGTAACATATTCACATCTAAGAAAACATGTACGCATCAATTTTAAATAACGGCACTATATACCTCGGGGTTCAACTGTCGATAAGGAGCTTGTGGACTTGTGCTCTAAGCAAAGAGATTTCTGCCCTCTCGAGCTGTCCTTTACAGTGTCATGACGCAAGCTCTACTTTAGAAGCATGCCGCAGAAAAAGGCCTCTCAAATCCACAATGCGCCACGAACCATGCAGTCTAAATATTACTAACCCAATTGGAGGGAGTTGTCAAAGCATGTTTGAGATGGACTTTTCCATCGCCCGAAGTGTCTTCTTCTTATTTTCTTGTGCAATGCCCGTTCAATCCGCTAGATCAAAAGTAAACAGATATTTCTCTAAGTGTGCAGCAATTACCCGATGAAGTCTACGAACGGAATATTTCATGCGTTTTAACGCTATAGCGTTAAGGGTCCCGTTCTGCAAGAAATTTGATGTCGTCGACGGTGTCGTCGTCATCAGTGGTGGTAGTGGTGGCATTGTGGGTGATAAGCAAGTGGCCCACCTGCCACCTAGGCCACGTGACCCTGTGACGTCATCACAACCTGCCCACCGGACTGTGAGCAAACTCCTCATCATGACCGGTAGCAGACAAATTAATGATTAATCGGGAGATGTCGTTCGAGAAGAGTAACCTGGGTCTCGCAAACCCCACCAGTGGCTTTTTTCTGAAACAGCCACCTTCCGGGGCAGTGGCGCATCGCTTAACCGCTGCACCACTGCGCCAGGAGCGGTACGAGGACTCCCCGCGATCTGTGTGTGTAAAGTAGAGAATGACCAATTCGGCACATGTGGGCGTTAATCCGTCAAATCTATCGCGTCATACCCTTAAGGCGGATTTTATGTGTCCCCTCCAGTTTTATATTTTTCTGCCACTTCGCTCATCCCATCGTTTCGCACCTTCAGCCAAGGCTATTTAGCACCCCATAAGTTGCCAAACGAACCAAATATCAAATACGTTGCAATGCGATATATACACATAAGAGTCATCTGTGATCGTCATCAGGTTACTAGCGGTCGTTTACTAATGTTCAGTTCGTTTGAAATCCAAATTATTGGAATTGAATGCGCACAGTGAAGAGAACCCGAAACCAGTTGAGCGTATACGCATTTAACAGCAGACCACTGAGCCCAAGGTCTTCCTTTCAATAATGACAGCCTTAAGCTTGCGGCGTTTTTTTTTGGCAACAACTGTTGCGGTGCGGTACGGTGGCATGGTATGGTACGGCATGGTATAGCATGGCATGGCATGAACGGTATGGTGCGGTACGGTACAGTGTGATACGGTGTGGTACGGTGCGGTCGGTGCGGTACGGTACGGTATGGTACAGTATGGCATGGTATAGTAATTGTAGGGGAGGGGAGAGGAGGGTATGGTATGGTATGGTATGATGTGGCACAGTATAGTACGGTATACGGTATGGTAAGGTATGGTATGGTATGGTATGGTATGGCATGGCATGGCATGGCATGGTATGGTATGGTATGGTATGGTATGGTATGGTATGGTATGGTATGTTATGGTATGGTATGGTATGGTATGGTATAATATGGTATGGTATGGTATGGCGCGGTAAGATATGTTACGGTAGGTTTTTTTCACATATGCCGACATGGGATAGCACAAAAGCGTCTTGGCGTTTAACTTTCATCGAAATGCTGCCTCCGCGGATGGGATTTCAGCCCGCGTCCTCGTACCCATCAGCAGAGCGGCGTTGCCACTGCACCACTCCGACGACGTCTTCCCTAAAACTTACCAAATTTACCATCCTAGCGACTTCAAGACCTACCGCTCTCCTCTGGTGACATTTCATCCACCTAGCCTCTGATCTGAAACGTGAATCAATTTTCCTTTCACGCCATTCTTGCGGAAATGGTAAAATCAAGAGCTGATCTCCACAATCCCGATAAAGGCCCACCCACTCATATGAAAGCCCGGATAGTCTTGTCATACCTAAGAGCCCTTAATAAAGGGCAGATTCCGGCGCGCCACCAAGCCAAAGGAAATTCACGATTTTGGCTATTCATTTACTTATTCATACCTGTCACGTTAGCGCCGCTTGATAAGCAAGAATGCGCATGGCGAGCGGGCCGCAACTTCGCCAGTGACAGGTCCCCTTCTTCCTCACGAATCAAGCACTATTGTTCGACTCACGTGTCTTTCTAATATTCCCGTCTACAACACGAACCGACCGGCGCTGGCAACCGTCACCGTGCCTCGGTCTATATTACAGCAATTCATGTCTCCAACATCAATTTGCGTCTATATTCTAGCGTTGCCTAGAGGTCTTCTGGTCGCGACTGTAAGGTATAGGGGTAAGCAAAGAGCAGGACGATATGTGCGCGGTGAACTACCATCAGACTGAAAAGCGTGGCGGTCTACTCACGTCTACGTAGACGCCGGAGAGCTTGTAGGCCTGTCCCGGTGGGCTCTCGTTGGGAAGGTACCGGAAGAACTCGCGGTGGTTCTTGTACCACTTGACCGAGTAGAGGTCGTCCGCCTCCAGGTCGAAGGAACAGTTGAGCCAGACAGGGTCGCCTCGTATGACAGCACTTGGCATGTCCAGCCGCACCAGCCGTAGGCCCTCGCTCAGCCCTGCAGACAGAGTGAGCACGTCGTTAGTTTTTTTTTTCTTTATTTGTAGCCACATTTTCGCTTTGCACAAAAGAAGCGTGTAGTGATCCAAGAACAGGGACTTTTGGCGAGGCTGATGTTGGTTACATTAAGAATGTCACACTCTATGGAATTGTATTAAGGGGAGAAGGAGGAGTTTAGTAGTTTAGTGCATTCTTTAACAAATCGGCAGCACATCAATGCAACCTATGATGCAGCACAGTCTGCGTCACCTTGATGCCCTCTGACGTTTGAAGTTTCGTTCATAGCGATGGCGCAGCAGGCATGAAAGCACTTGAGACCAGTGCCGTGAACGGTTAAAAGAATCGCAGTCCCATGAAAGATCCATCAAGGATCCAAAAACGATCGACTTTAACAAAGCTGCGAATGCTTACTGGTGTGGGTTAGGACCTTTGTTTGAAACGGGATTCAAAGAAGCGGGAATAAATTCAGCGTGATATGCAACTACGCAAATAATTCGAAAGCGTCCGAAAGAAACGGAACAAAATGCTTTCGATGCAATGCTACAGAAACGCCCTTTGATTCACTCAATGCAGAGAACATTAAATTTAGTTTAAAACTGAGTAGACCAGCTGGAAGTTTAAATTGCAATTTAGACAACATTTTGTAATTCCGCTGCGCAAAATTATAAATCCATATGAACAGCTGCTAGGACACACATTTGTTCCCGTAGTTTTAGCCCTAAATATCACTGGGAAAGCTGAGCTCGAAGGCGGAACCCATGAAAGGTATGACCAAACTAAGCCAAACACAAGAGCTGCAGGAACCATGACGATGAGAAAGTAAAACAGATAATATACGTTCAGCGAGACAGAGAAAAATAGCAGTACCGTGTCATAGTTCTAGCAATCAACGCGAAATCGTTCGTACCTTGAGAGCGAACAGCTAACAAAACAGGTCTACCAGTCGTAAAGCAATTAGTAATAGTTGATGAGCTTTTGCTTTAGCCCTTCTGCTGCCAGATATCTTTCTTTTTTTTTACCTTTTCCCTCTCCTGACCTGACCCCGAGAGTTCCTCGTAATGACATTTACACGTCATTACGTTGCCTTGGGACCGTTCCCATACTCTTCTGCAAACAAAATGAAAACATATTTCTCTGTCGCCGCAGTGGAACCTTCTTCAGTGCTCCATACGCTCACTAAACGCAGCATGCAGAGCTAGTAAGGTACAAAATTGTCTTGCGACGTGCACCAAAATGGCCCAAAAGGGCCTGACGTGACCATGCCGGACAGACAGTGTTGGCTTGAGAGTCCGGTACCTGCTTCCGGGGCAGCACCGCGGAAAACAAAAACAGTTCTTTGACAATCTTTTATCATGTTATTTTGTATTAGCCGTAATAATTACGTTATTATCTATAATGCACAAAAAAGTAACCAGACATGAAAATAATAATACAAGAAGTAGTACAGAGGACAGAACTGGACAAACAACTAACGTTTATTGAAAGATAGCCTGCCAAAGCAACCTAACAAGGCATGTGTATCGGGCATAGAAAAACACCAGCATGGAACGTAACCTATAAAACGCTCACCTTCAGCCACATTAGCATTTTTGTGCCTGATACGCATGCGTTGTTTGGTTGCGGCGTAGGCTGTCTTTCATTAAAACATCACTTGTTAATCCAGCGCTGTCCTGTGTACTATACTTCTTCTTGTGTTCCTGTTTTCGTGGCTTGTTACGTTGTGTTTGACCCACGCCAGCTGGACCGTATGGTTACCCTATTGCACAAAGGAGGACCTGTATACGACGCCAAGCCTTGCTGAAGCGCTATTTGGTCTTCATGGCACAGCCTCGCTAGTGGAACGCTATTCTATTTTGGGGCATAATGTATTCCCTCTCGATATGTCACCTTTTTAGCTCGTTGAAGGCTATGCGCTTATATGAGCCAACAATAGGTTTGGTTTAGTTGGTTTATGGGGTTTAACGTCCCAAGGCAACTCAGGCTATGAGAGACGCCGTAGTGAAAGGCTCCGGAAATTTCTAGCCCATGGGGTTCTTTAACGTGCACTGACATCGCACAATACACGGGCCTCTAGAATTTCGCCTCCATCGAAATTCTACTTCCGCGGCCGGGATCGAGCCCGCGTCCTTCGTGACAGCAGCCGAGTGCCATAACCACTCAGCCACCGCGGCGGCGCCCCAACAAGAGGTAATGATTCCGGTATATGCGTTCTTTGGCCTGAATGTGATCGTGAACTCACTGGCGCTCTGAATAAGTGGCCTTGGGTATTGTTTTGAATTATTTGAAACGCAACATGTGAATCACTACAGCCAATGTGCCCGCGACCACATTCGCTGCATTTTCGCCTCGTGAGGAAGAGAGATTTCCGCCAAGTGATTAGCGCTTGTGCGGTATTCGAAGTTATTGCACGACCTGTATGATTGGCGTGCATATGGGACGACAGCATGCGTGCAATTACATGAATTATGCTGAGCGTCAGTTATCTGTGATTACGGGCCTGGAGATTAGACACACTGATGAGTGCGATTCATTGCGTACAGCTGTGTCAGCGACGGCGAGTGCTAGTTAGCTCCAGCATGTCATGAACGCGAGCGGGTAACGTCTCACGATAGTTTAGGTAAGTTGAGGACAGATTAGGTAAGTTGAGCATTGATTAGGTAAGTTGAGCACAGCGCAGCGAGCTATGGAAATGAAAATGTTAGGGATAACGTTAAAAGACTTCAAGGGAGCAAAGTTTATCAGCAAAACTGTGTCGTGTCAATGATAGCCTAGCTGAAATGAAGAGGAAGTAGGCATGGGTAGGGTGCGTAATGACAAGAGAAGATAACGAATGGTCCCTTACGGTAACGGTAACTCCAAGCGAAGGCAAGGATAGTAAGGGGCGGCAAAGAATTATGTGGGCGAATGAGGTTAGGAACTTTCCGGGGATGGGTGGGCCGCAGCTGCACGGGGCAGTGTGAAATGGAGAGGCGTGAAAGGGGCCTTTTTCCAGAAACGGGTGAACTTGGGCTGATGACGATGATGACTATACTATGAAAAGTTGATCTTTCTGTAACGCCGGTAGCCGAAAATGACTGCTGAGGAAGATCCCTGCGGACCCATAGTAGTAAAAAAAATGGTCAGAAACAAAGTCCCGATTTCATCGCATCAGTCCTGTCATGCGAATTCTTCCTTCTGCGTCATTTTATTGATCTTCCTTATCCTCTTTCTCTTCTTGATCTTTCTATTCATCATCATCTTCCTGTAGAGCCGGAGTCATGCACCAGCAAAGTCGCGTGCACTGACACCACAATGAGACCGAAAGTCAGCGCCCTCATCCACATGTTCAGCAGCTGAGCGGTCTCTGGCAAGGCTTCGCTAGCAGTTGGTGGGATCTGCTCTGACCTCACAGAGCACCTATAGAAGGGTTCTTGCGGCGCCCTTTGACCGCTCGATTGCTGCTCCGGTCGGAGAAGGCGCGGCGAAAGCACTCTGCCTTAGGGCCAGGGGTACAACACACAACAACGCGGAAGAGCCCTGACGCTAGCAGCGGCATATCGGTTCTACACCCGCCCATTGTGTCTCGGGGAGTGGCTTTTGCATTCGTCAATATTACATGGCATTCCCATTCGAGAACACCGCTCCCCTCCTCCTCCTCCTCCTTGGGCCTCTGCCGCCTCCTTCTACGCGCGGAATCGTTCGGTCAGCGGCTCGCCGGCGCCTCCCTCCAGAGCACGCTCCGGTACTGGCGCAGGCCCGCACGTGGCGTTCGGCTGGTCTCCGCGGTTCAGCGATTATTCATCCCCGCATGATGTATTCAGTGCACGCGCGTACGTCGGCAGGAAATCCATCTCTCTCCCTGCGGCGTGCATAGAAACGCATCGAGATTCGGCATCCGACTCGCGTGGCCGAGAAAAATGTATGGCGGAGACGTGGAGGGGGCTGCGAAAGGCAGAGGGGAAATCAAACGGGGAAAAACGGGGAGACGTATGGCAGGGGGTGCGGAACACAGCGGAGATGTGCGGGTGCTCCAGAAAAGAAGCGCACCGCTCGGGAAGGCCGAGACTTGTTCCGGCATTCCTTTTGTTCAGACAGCTTTGTGAACAGGCATGTTTTGGTTTTGCTTTGTTTTTGCTACACCTGGCAGGCAGAAGTGGGGTTGGAAAAGAGGTGGGTGGGGAGTAGGGCTAACGAAAACAGAGACGACGGCCGGGAGTTTTGACAGGACGCTGCTGACCCTTGCTGCGGCACAAGTTCCGTACAAAAGTGATGAGGCGACATACGTAAGACATTAGGGCGCTTGTAGGACAAAGTATGTGGAACTCTGACGCTTAAAGCATCCCTTGGGCGACACGGAGCAGGTTTTGAATAAAGGGATACCAGGTAGTCGCTCGTGATAGTTCCCGGGAGGGTATGTTGGTGTGAGCAGTATAGTAAACCGCCGAGCGCTCGTTACCAATCATAAAAATTAAATCGGCCGGTTCTTACACTTCGTGTCCAGCGCTCCCAGCTCTGCCAGCGTGCACCGTATGCCCCATATTTGCGCGCGCTGCTTTACACTTGTTTTTGCTTTGAATGCGTGAAATGCATTTAATGTGTGCGTATTTGCTTTCCTGAGTACGCCTTTCCTTTCGTAGATTACACGTTTGCGTCCGTCCTGATAGCACCCAGCACCAAGCTCACCTGAGCGACAGTGAAGAGAGTCCTTAGAAGCGTTCATCATATAGATGCCCACATATAGCGTACACTGCATGCAAGGCCGTGCCGGTAAGAAGCTGCGTCATCCATGCTAACTATGTAAGCTTATCTAGGTGGCCTCAGAAGAAAGAGATAATGAGGATGGAGTATAATAAACAAAGAAAATCATAGCCTCTAGGAATACATCGGATTCTATGGGAGCTCCCATTATGGAAACGCAAGAAAAGAGCGAAAAAACTGCCTTTATGCAAAAAAAAAAGAATATATCCTACCGCATTCAATGCAGTAAGATAATTCAGGCATAGCACAGATCACTCTGCAAGTTTTTTCTTTATTTCCACGGTAGTTTGAATATTGGATTTCGTTCTTTTTTGCTAGGCCTGGAAAGAACTGTAGCAGCATGAGAGGGTATAGCAATGGTGGTTGCAGTTGCTTTTATTGATAAAAATGTTTTTCAAGTCATGTGAGCGTCGCTATTGGGCTGTAGCAGGGATCAAAATATTGAGCTCTGTTCAGTTCCTCGTTTTCTTCTGCAACAGAGAGAAATACGAAACTCAGACTACAAATGAAAGCAAACAAGTAGGAAAAAAAGGGGCCGGAAAAAATTTACAAGGCTTAAACTTAAGTTGTCGAGCAGTTCGTGTTATTCTCCCTAACGTAAACGATTTCCTGATCCCTTCCTTCGCGGGGCTGTCCGGGTGGCCGCCCTGTGGAAGCCTACTACCCCGCCTTCCTTTATCACTACTTGTAACGTTAACGCAGACGCACATACTCTGCGGGTTCGTCACAGCAAGGTACTGCGCTCGTGCCTTGATCTGCGCAGCATGGCTCATGCATTGTCCACTTCCGTCTATGAAATGTGTGGGAACAGACTTGCGGATTTCGGGCAACGCGTTTGCGGGAAGCTGCCTTACCGCTTGCTTCCTTCATGTGCAACATGAACTGCAGTTGCTTGCTCCCACCTTCCGCCTATGTGCTGAGTCTTGAGGGCAGCGTTTGGCAGCGTCTTAGGACCGCGCGTCACAGCACATGTTGGCTCAGTTGCACAAAGCGTGAGGCTCCGGGTGCATGCTGCAGGGTGGTCATGTGATCACGGGTCAGAGGGCGCCTTACACCTCCCCCTCCTCTCAAAAAAGGATCTTTTGCAATTTTGTCGTAAGGCCATATTTTTTATGTACTTCAATGTAGTGCCGTAGTATTTTCTGTAGTACTTTTTTCTGTAGTTCTGCAGTACTTTCCTGCAGTATCTAGGCAAAATTCTGTTTTTACAACAAAAATATCTGTTGTTACTTAAAGTTTCCGGTCAAAAATGTTACATAAAATCTGTTGTGACGACAGAAACTTTTCTGTTGTGTTCACGTGATCAGTGTGAGGGAGGTGCGAATACAGAACGTCGCGAATACAGCTCTGGCTGTAAAAAAAAAGTAAAAGTGCACAGCTGGAAAGCATGGCGGTACCGGAGAGGAATGTCTCACTTGATCCACTGATTTATGGAAGCAGTGCGTTTTCAAACTACACATCTGCTTGCTTAGTGTTCTCACGTATGGTTCAGTTCTGCTGCGAGACGTAGCTAAGGAAAATCGCAGCAGGTCACCGTGCAGTTCAATTTGTTATAGCGAATAAAAGCAGGGAAAATATTTCTTCTAACATCATTTAATTCGGCAACTTCCCCCTTTAGTAAGTCGCCGAGTGTCATTATGCTCAATCAGCTCATAAGAGAACACATCGCTATTAAAGTTCCTGCGGGGATACACAGCCCAGTATATATTCGTTAAGAGTCTTATTACCTGCATATGTAACAAAAAGCTTACCGCAGTGAATACAGGTACACATATAGAGAAACCTCACTCGCAACTTGCGATTAAACATATGATTGCCGTTGCAGCGTACGTGTATCACTGCATGAAACAATAGGTGCCTCACATTTGTACGCGTAATGAAGCAGCAAAAAAAAATACGAAGAACTTGAAAAGCGTATGCGCATCAACAGATTGAAAGATTTTTCGTGAGCACCTGCTGGCCCGGGGCCAGGCAGTGCTGGTACCCCTGAGGGCCAAAACTGCCGCAGGTAAACATAACATGCACGTTCGCATTCTACAGAGTGCATAAAAATCCACCAAGCTAACGGTTAATTAGGCAATGTCAACATGAAGCGAGAAAGAAACGAAGCCCTGCACAATCTCTTGCAACATCGCCTTGCTTATTGTTCAGTTTGCGGAGCCTTTCAAGGCTCCTAAGTGTCATCGGCAGGTGGCAAAGCGTGTCGCCATCGGTCCCGCTGGCTCCGCCACACCCGCCGCGTCTCCGAGTGATCGATTGCGAGCGTACGCGTCGCAAGCATTTTCGGCGTGGCAACGCGACAGGGTGTCGACATCAGAGGAAGAGATCGAGTAGGGAAGACTCGAGTTGGGCAGACCGGTGTTTACACGGGTCGAGAGGGAGATGTTCCTTTGACCGAACAGATCTGTCAAGATGGATTTTATATGTTTGCTTAGAAATTAGGGAAGATCATTTACTCGGCCACATGAAGGTTTTTGGAGGTGAATGATTTTATCGTTTTTCGACGAAGTCACGCTATATCGTAGTATCCTCAGTAAAAACTTATTCTGGAGGAGTGATGGACAACGTTGTTTGTTGTTGATTACGGTCTACGCCTTTCGACAACTCCGCCCCTCTAATTTTTTTTTTCCTCTAGGCCTTCGTTCGTATATAACACGCTTCCAATAGGACACGTTTCTATCCTATGCACAAGTAAACAGCGAGTAACATAGCTACAAATGGCGAAGCTATTGAGACAGTGTCGAAGAAAAACTGTGCGAGGCACAGAAACGTTCCATTTAATGCGAATGACCGAGCCGGTGAGAGTGAGCGTGTGACTGCGTGCGTGCGTGAAGTAGTGATTGGTTTAGTTTATGGAGGTTTAACGTCCCAAAGCGACTCAGGCTGTGAGGGACGCCGTAGTGAAGGGCTCTGGAAATTTTGACCACCAGGAGATTTTTGTCACTGGCATCACACGCGCACTGGCATCACACAGTACACGGGCCTCTAGAATTTCACGTCCATCGAAATTCGACCGCCGCGGCCGGGTTCAAACCCACACGTCTTTCGGGTCAGCAGGTGGTGGTGAAAAACATTTATAAGCAATTAAATTTTTACAGAAAGGTGATTGGGGTAGGACCCTATTGGCCCTTTCCCCTCACAGTACTAGGTGGAGCCCCTATTCCGGGGCCCCATTGGCAAGCAACGCCGCCCGCGTCCGTTGAACCAAGGCCTTTTGGCTCTTCAGGTCTTGACAGCCGAGCAGGGCCGCCTCCCAGTCCTCTCTGGTGGGGTCGGGGTTGGGGGGGATAGATGGGTTAGATTGACACGCCCAAACCATGTGGAAGGTGTCAGACACCTCCCCACAGAACTGGCACGTGCCATCAAAGGATGTATTGAAGTGTTTAAGCACCGCCGGGTACAGTACAGTGTTAGTGAGAATTTTGATGAGGAGGCGCTCGTCAGCGCGATCCAGACCCTTACAAGGGGCCGGGTAGCGCCGGTGCTCCTCTTTGTAGTAATCGGTGATTTGTTTGAATGTAATGGCCAGATTGCCTGATTGGGAGTACCCTTCCAAGGACAGGGAGATAGCCCGGGGAGAGAGTGCGCGGGCGGCCTGATCAGCCTGTTCGTTTCCCTGGAGGCCCTGGTGACCGGGGGCCCAAATAAGGTTGCGTGGAGTTGGATCTTCAGATCGACAGCTATATTCCAGTATGCGCCAGGCAAGCGGGGGAGCCCAGCCCAACTCATAGTTCCGACAGGCCCCTCGCGAGTCGGTGATGATGTGTTTTGACTTGGGATTCGTGAGAGCCAGAGCAATGGCAATCTCCTCCGCGTGTGTTGCGCTGTAGGCTTTGAAAGTGAGCCCGTTAACTGTGTTTGTGTTGTGTACGACTGCGGCCGTGTACCACCCCCCGTGGTGTGGGCCGGCAACGTCTACGTAATACACATGTTCTTGGTTACCATAGTATCGCGCCAACGCTTCCATGTTCTTGGTTACCATAGTATCGCGCCAACGCTTCCGCGCGCGCCTGGCGACGACCGCTATGGTCTTCACTGGACATGTTGCGGGGAAGGGGTCGGACCCGGAGGGCGCGTCTCCAGGGTTCTGGCACTCTCTCCCTTTCCTCAATGTGGTAGTCGTGTTTGATGTGTAGCCGGTCCAAGAGGCGGCGACCGGACGTGGTCTGTGCAAGACGCGTGTATTGGTCGGATCAGCAGCCAAACGCCAAACCACTGAGCCACCGCGGCAGGTGAGTGAGTGAGTGAGTGAAAGTGAGGTGAGAGTGATCTGAGTGAGTAAGGTGAGTGAGTGAGTTAGAGTAAGTGAGGTGAGTGAGTGAGTGAGTGGAAGTGAGGTGAGAGTGATATGAGTGAGTAAGATGAGTGAATGTGTGAGTGAGTGGAGTGAGTGGAGTGAGTGAGTGAGTGAGTGAGTGAGTGAGTGAGTGAGTGAGTGAGTGAGTGAGTGAGTGAAAGTGAGGTGAGAGTGATCTGAGTGAGTAAGGTGAGTGAGTGAGTGAGTGAGTGGAGTGAGGGAGTGAGTGAGTGAGTGAGTTAGAGTAAGTGAGGTGAGTGAGTGAGTGAGTGGAAGTGAGGTGAGAGTGATTTGAGTGAGTAAGGTGAGTGAGTGAGTGAGTGAGTGAGTGAGTGAGTGAGTGAGTGAGTGAGTGAGTGAGTGAGTGAGTGAGTGAGTGAGTGAGTGAGTGAGTGAGTGAGTGAGTGAGTGAGTGAGTGAGTGAGTGAAATTTTACAGCGCAGACAGGCAATCACTGGAAGGAACGAAGTGACAGAACAGCGCGCAGACTAACAACTCGTGTTTGTCTAACAACCTGTGTTTGTCTGTCTGCGCTATGAACCCATTTCAGTTATGCACCAACTAGCCAGAAAAAAACATTCTCGCAATGTGAGTGAAGTGAGTGAGTAATTGAGTTGAGTGAGGAGAGTAAATGAGTGAGAGTGATTGAATTGGGTGAGTTGAGTGAGAATGAGGAGGTGAGCGAGTTGAGTGAGTCATTGAGGTGAATGAGTGAGATGAGTGAGAGCGGGTGACTGAGGCAGTTGAGTGAGCGAGAGTGAGTGAGTGGGTTTAGTTAAAGCCCCTCAATGAGGGACTTTAGGTTTCGTGAGTGAGAATAAGGGGTGTATAGTGCACCTTCTTCGGCTCTTAGTGTTCAACGCGAGAGGGCATTGGGAAGCTACTTTCACGAAGAGCCTGCTCTGTTAAAGCAATAAAACTGTCGATGAGTGATGGCTACAGTTCACCTGAGGAACTTTCATCTGTAGAGAGCAGTAATATATATTAGATCTCAGAATGACAGACTGCGGATTGAGTTGTCTTGCTTTTGCCGATCACACGCGGGCCTTTCATACAGGAGTTTTATTCTTATCAGCATGGCTAGATACTCTGCAATCTAGAGACAATTTTTCAACTTTCTGTCACTAGCATGCCGCCAGAGTTGTCAAAATGCAGCTGTTGGATCGGCATTAAAGGGCAGGTGAAGAGGTTTTGGAATTCTACGAGTTTAAAGGAGTAGAATGTGAGAAACTTGGAGGTAACGCATGCGAAGTATTTTTGTGCTAGGGTTTAAAATGGTGACGTAATCGCAGAATAAATCCGCATTGGTGGTCAGGCTTCTTTGCAGTGCGCAGCGATGGGTAGAAGCCGCAACGATGACGTCACATGGGGCGGCGCTGCATTTCCAGCTAATAAACGGTTGTTTCAAGGACTTAAACCAACGCCGCTGACGGTTAAGCCCATGAAGCATTGTTTGGCGGTGTTGGAAGGCTCACTGCAGCTCGTGGACGAAGGCAGCGGAAATCCCAAATTTCGGCAACAATGACGTCATCGCAAATTTCTCCGCACTTCTCTAGCGTAGTGAGAAGAAGCCTGACTATCGCTGCGGTTTTAATCGGCGATTACGTCACTATTTTAAATGCTGGCGAAAAAATACTTGGCATGCTTTACCTTGAATTTTCATAGATTCTATTTCTTGAAGAACCTCAAATTCTCCAAAAACCATTTCACCTTCCATTTAACGCAAACAAACTTTTAGGGGGTGTATGCTCGTCACTTACAATTAGAACCTTAGCCGGGTAGCTGAGCAATTCCGGCCTAAAACTGAAAACAACACGCTGGTTATATCAGCAACATCGCTAACTTGGACTAGTATTATCATAATTAGTCAACTTCCCAGAGACATTTAGGGCGTTTCGTGATTTACACCACTTGGAAAACATTTCCAAGGCCACAGATTAGTCTTCTAGCATGTCATTGGTCGTAGCCTGCACATCGCCAGCGGGATGTAAATATGGCGCCTTGACGAAGTCAAAACCCTGCAAGCTTGAAAACAAGTTCCACCTTTGCTGCCCTGCGAACCCGAAAATTCTCTCCAGTCTCTTACTGATTATTGCCGGCGAGGTGACATAGACCTGTGAAGTCACTGTGAAGAGCGTGGCAATAAGCCGAGGTTTACACGTTCGCTCGACCCGCAGACAGCTGCACTGAGTGGCTATAAATTCACACAACTTTTTATGACGCTGGACATTTCGCGAAGTCGTCAGCGTAATCCCACAGCAGAAACAACTACACTCCAGGGACTGACCCTACTCCAAATGGTCAACAGCGCATGGGCCTACTTCATGCGCAGAAAACTCACTCTCCTGTTCTTTTTGGTGGCTGCTGTAGAAGCCGCAGTAATTCGTTGGACAGCATCTCATTCTGTCGTAGTACGTTCCCCATTTGCTATTTTATTCAGGTTCTTATGTCACCTCAATATCATCTAAATAGTCCTGCGAAATTACATTGGTGTAAGTCAAGCGCTTGTAATGTAGGGTTCAGAAAGTAGTATATTCAGGCTGATAGCAGGGAACCTCACCTGCACCAGTAATTCAACGTGGATAAGGCTATATATATATATATATATATATATATATATATATATATATATATATATATATATATATATATAATATATATATATATATATATATATATATTGCTGGTTTATAAGCAATTTTCTGTAAACAAATTGATTGGCATTAGAAATTAAAAAAAATAGAAAACATTCCCCTATGCACCTTGGTTTCGGTGACTGTTGGCTTCCTTAATATATATATATATATATAGCAGACGAGGCATATATGACATGAGGGGCTCGTTTGACATATACATATTATAGGATAGCCATACAGTCACCGATATATATATATATATATATATATTAGCAGACAAGGCAAAGGAAATGAGGGGCTCGTTTGACAAACATATTAAGGAAGCCAACAGTCACCGAAACCAAGGGGCATAGGAGAATGTTTTTGCTTTTTATGTTTTTATTTTTTTTATTTTGGCACTAGAAATTTAAAAAAACATTCCCCTATGCATCTTGGTTTCGGTGACTGTTGGCTTCCTTAATATATATATATATATATATATATATATATATATATATATATATATATATATATATATATATATAACATAAACTCCCGTATATGCCCTGAGGATTTAGAACGTGTTCGTAACGGGGAGAAAAAAGATAGCTAGTTTGTTTTTTTTTTATTTGACAAGCTTATACTTCACTGTGCCTCCATTACTACAGCTCCAAACCTGCTGTAAGAACGGCGTCAAACTCTGGCAGAACGCAGGCACGGCCGAGATAGGCATTTAAAGGCAGATGCACGCAGAGACTTGGGGCCCAAAGTATCGCGTTTCCTCAAACGCACTTCTCTTAAGCGACTTGGCTCCGCAAATTTGCCTCGGGCCGCAGCGCGCCGCTCAAGAAGACCTAATTAAAGCACGATCCACTTACGCATGCCAGCTTGGCGCCCGGGACAGAGAGTCACTCGACGGAAAACCGCGTCAAAGCCAACGGAACGGCGGCGGCTGCTAGCTCCCCCTTGGGAAAGCGTCGACAGCTCGGATGAGGAGCGCGTGGCGTTTTTCTGACAGCGTCGACAGCGAGCTGACTTTCTCGCTCGCTCAACGCATTCTTAGCGATGATATGCGGGAAGAGCCGGCATCGAAATGGCGCGCTCTAGAACTTTTGCCACGCTCCTGTCGGAAAGAAAAAAAAATGCATGCGCATCTTCTCGCCGCTTCAATTCTCTCTCTCTCTCTCTCTCTCTCTTTCTGTTCGTTTTCTCTGCTTATTTTTCTTTTCCTCTCTCTTATTCGTCCTCGTTCTTAGTCAGATCACGGTCCTGCTCTGTCAAAACTTGTCATGTGCTTTCGACGGTGTCTTTATTATTTTCATATTGTTTTGTATTCTTCTCATCGTCGTCAGCCGGTTGCCCGGTTCTAAAAAAACATTGATTATTCAAATTTTCTCGCTCCACTAGAAGCTAGTGCAGCTTAGATCACATCGCGTGCTTTTTTTTTTTATACAGGAACACAGCAGCATGGACACTGGCCCATCTGGTTTTTGCTTCCTTGTGGAATTTGAATGGCGGATTTCGCAGTGAATTGGATTCTATGGCTTTAAAAATAGCACAAATGTGACAGCGTTCAATGAATTTAGCTAAAAGGAGTGAGAGGCGAATGGACTGCTGGTTCGTTCTGTTAACTCCCCTGATGATATAGACAGCTGTATTTACCTTCTGACAAGGCTTGGGAGATACCAACGAGGATTTTGTGTACCCTGAAAGATGCAGACTGGCAAGAATTTTCTCACTGTGCACCGCCAGTACTGCTAACAAACAAACATCCTATAAGGTATTCTGAAATATACTTTAGGTGTAGAAGATTTTCGTTGCAGTAAAGGTGCTCAGAAACTGCTCCCAATTCATAAATATTTCTTCTATGGCACCGCAAAACTTTCGTGTTAATTAAGGTTCGCGGCGTCATCATCAGCCACTGTAGAACACTTTTAGTTTTAGAGAACACACAGAGACTAAGCTGTGCGAATGCAGCTGTGGGATCACTTCATTTCAATCATTTCAGTAGTAGAAATTATTTCGATTTTATTTTCTTGTTGCTGTATTGGACTGGTGGTATTTGTGGTATTGTAACGGTTGCATTTCGGGGTCCTAGAATGTGATACTCTCTTCCGGGCAAACTTTTCATGTTGACACCTATCCTCGATGACGAGATTATATATTTAGCTTTTAAACCCGGCAATACTCTGCTAGGCTGAAAACACCGCAAAATTCTCGCAACAATTAAGAATCTGCAAAAATATTGGCAACATTTAAATCACTATGCCTTTCTTGTCAGTGCGAACGCACGACAGACTACCAACTACGAGCAAGAATCTTGTTTTGTGCTCTCGGAGTAACTCGGATAAGCTCGGGTAAGTTCGAAGGAGCGCCAGCTGGAGGACATCGCGCCACCTAGGTCACGTAAACTGGCATGATTACAACCAACCTGCCTACCGTGTTGTGAGCAAACCGGCCACCATTGCAGGTGGCAGTTAAATTAATGACTGGGCGCGAGAGGTTGCTCGCCAAGAGCAACAAGGGTCTTCCCAATCCCCACCGGTGGCAGTATCTCCCATCGCAGTGCAGTGGCGCATCGCTTAAACGCTGCACCACTGAGCCAGGAGTCGCTTGAGGACTCCCCGCGATATGCATGCAAAGTAGTGAATAACCAATTCCTCATCTATGGACATTATCCGATTAACGCTATCGCATCGTACCCTTAAGGAGGAACTTAAGTCTCCTCTCCAGTTCAAGAATGAACACGTGCTTTCGCAAGTCTACTCGGTTTAACTACGTTAAACCTCTACCGCTTTCTTGCCGCGGAAGACGAGCACCAAGTAAATTATGCAGTTTTGTAAATCCAAATCGCAGGTAATATAGCGGTGGTCCCACACATGTTAGAGCCTGCATATCCAAGCTGTGCTGGCTCAGTTTAACAGGCACCCACTCACATTGATAAAAACTCCGCACGCCAACGCGTGCTTAACTTCCCACCGTAGCGACTCCAAAACCAGTAAAGGCCTCGCGCACGCTAATATGCATCCACGCTTCGTGGAAAGCTTCACGGAAACACGCGACAGTCGCGCCATGTAAAAATGTAATAGGCAGGAAACAAAATTGGCGGTGGTTTAGCTCTGGTTAAACCTGGAGTGACGCGATAGCTACAGCTGGCCGAGTGGAACTTGCTCAGTTGAATTGCAAAGTCAGTCTTTCGCCGCTCCGTTTCGCTGGGCGTTCCTTTTTCATCTTCGTCCCACATGACGCGAAGCATGCGCACAGCTGTGGCAGCTCGGTTTCGCCGGCGCGACGCTCCGCGCCGCCGGCAGCAGCAGCTGCTCCGCACCACGTGGATGGTCACGTGAGCAACCTCGTGACGAACCACGTGATCAGCCACGGCGCCGCGCCGCCGGCAGCTGCTCCACACCACGTGACCAACCACGTGACAGCGTGGTGGCGCAGCCACGACAGCCACGCTTAAGGCTCGAAATGCTACAGTAATGTAGCTATCGCTACAAAACTTTAGTCGTCGGCACCGAGTACGAACCAAGGAGGTGCTCATGTCCATAAGGTGTTCTTTGCCAATGAAAGACGTGACTTTAGAGCGCACTGAGATTACGTTTGATGTATGCACGTCTCTCGGCTGCATTTCTCTGAGGTCATTCACCCATGGTCAAAAGTTTACATAGAACAATAACTATAGACGGAGTGTCGCATGGTTCAAATTCCCTTTTCTCGCACTTTGCTGCTGTCTCTGACGTCAAGTTTTCACTCGTTCACTGGTAGCCCGTCTCTTCCGGGACTCCTCGAGCGCCCTATTTTGTGTGCGCATTTTCTGCCTGTCTCGTGTAAAGTCTGCCGGCTCGATCAATCGAAACGACGTCGCGCCACGTCTATCACGTTCTGCTGGCTCTCTGCCCACTCGCAGGCTCTCGAAGCCACGCACTCGCATACGCTGCCAAACCGCCAGCGGAGGCTCGGTGGCTATGGGCTCGTATACTGAACCGGAGTACCCGGGTTCGAACCCGTGGCCGCGGCGCCCTCGTTTCGATGGAAGCAAAACGCAAAAAAAAGCTCAAGTGCTGCGCAACGTCAGCGCACGTTAAAGATCGATTGGGGGGATCAAAATTATTCCGGAACCCTCCACTGCGGCTTTTATTTCACTCTATACTATTTCACTCCCACCTTCCTCCCTTCCGTCACGACGCACTTCAGTCTTCCATCGAAAAGAGAGAAGCTGTTCTTCCATTTCCTGTTCTCATAAGCTATTTTCAATCCAGATTTCTGTCTTGGGGCGACTGTCTGCATCACAGCGAGCTGGCGTGGCTTGTTCAGATTCGTTTCGCCTACGTTGAGTGCTCGAGCCGATATAGAAACCTTTTTATCGAATATCACCACAAATTTCTGTCGCAGTGCTGTCACCAGAACGAAAGGGAGCTTAGGAAAAGAAAGGCTCCAGAAAGAGGAAAAGAAAAAAAAGGAAACTGTGGCCCCATACAAAATAGTGGTAATGAAACTTATACACCACTAAATTACAATGTTTTTTTTTAATCTGGTGCTTTTTCTTTTTTGTTTTGTTCCTTTTGAAACAATGTCAACGCCCTGAAGATGCGAAGCAAGAATTTTTCAAGCTTGGACCCGCTGCAGAGAGCAAAGAAAAGAATTCAGCATCCTTGCAAGTGCTGGTGGCTCTTGACAAACTTCTGTAGTATAGCCTCGTGGTGGCTAAACACCTAATAACAAACAGTCCAAATGCGCGTCCCTAACATCGCGACGTATCTGAAAGAACTAAGTTAAGGCGACCGTGGAATTTAAGCCGTGCACGAATGGTATTCCTGGAAAACCCGTCTTCCATTATCAGGCAGAATGATGCCAGACTACTCTAGGTATATACGCTATAGTCAACCTAGCTTCAGAATGGGACTCAACTCGCATATTAGTCTCGAATGCTAAGAGGAAAGCCAAATTTTATAAATTGCGCCAATAGACCCTTTGCGCAAACGTGCGGAGCATGCGCACAACTGCATAAAAAGCAGCCAGTTACTGGCGTTAGGAATGACTTAAAAACGCAGAGGCGACCCGCCGCGGTGGCTCAGTGGTTAGGGTGCTCGACTACTGATCCGGAGCTCCCGGGCTCGAACCCGATCGCGGCGGCTGCGTTTTTATGGAGGAAAAACGCTAAGGCGCCCGTGTGCTGTGCAATGTCAGTGCACGTTAAAGATCCCCAGGTGGTCGAAATTATTCCGGAGCCCTCCACTACGGCACCTCTTTCTTCCTTTCTTCTTTCACTCCCTCATTTATCCCTTCCCTTATCGGCGCGGTTCAGGTGTCCAACGATATATGAGACGGATACTGCGGCATTTCCTTTCCCCAAAAACCAATTATTATTATCATGCCATGTATGGGACGCGCGAAAACTGCGGTAGCAGTTCTGGCTGTACACACGGCTATTCCTATAAGAATATCAAGCGTGCATCAAACAAACGGCCGCCCGCTCTGTGACCAAGTGGAGCGGAGAAACAGGCTGCGAACGGCAAGCGCTGTTTGCGCATGCGCGTGTTCTATCCAGTTTCGCCCCCCTCGCTTGGTCATACGCCGCTGTACAGCTGTTTGTTAGGTGTTTGCGTGATGCAGTCAAAGAAACGGCCGGGTATACATTTCGCTTTTACATTAATCGCCTTCTCATTGCGTCTTTGCATTTGATTTCGACATCGCTTTTCGTTCTCGTTCTGCTGCATGGGCTTCTGGTGTGTGGAGATTTCTGGAGAGTTGAGGTTGATGGAGGGTGCTGCAGTCTTCTGGAGGGATCAGGGGTGGAGCTTCTGGAAGGGTATAGGCAGGTGAGTGGAGGCCTTCTGGAGAGAAATGTCGAGTGGAGGTTCTGGAGCGTGTGGGTGGGAGGCAGGTGATGGGTGGAAGCTCGTGGGGGAGCAAGGTGGAGGCTTCGCACACACGCATACACACTCGCACATACATACAGACCGGGAGTTTTTTGCCGAAAGAGGACTATAAGGACTATACAGATAACGCAGTAAAATGGCACCCGCAACGCCTGCACGATAAGGCGATGGCAGCAAGAGAGCAGCTTTATCTCAATTTTCAACGAGGAGGCAAGGACACCGATGCAGAGCCCCCACCCAGGCGCGTTGATCAATCACGCATTTGTGGAAGTGCAGTTCATAGGAGGCGCGAAGAGATACAAAGAGAGAGTAGTCATCCTCAAACAGAAACACCAGGGCCGCACATCTCAACACAGACAACTCTCACACTGAAGATAGATTGCCCTAAACATAGTAAGGAATAACCTACCAAAGAAAATATACGAACAGGGAACATAGAAAATCAAGCACAAGACAGGTTACGTCGTGTGCAGGTCTTTTTTTTTGTCGTTCTTTTGATTGTTACATGCCCGTGTTATGCAACCTTCCTTTCTCTCGATAGTGAAAGTACAACAAGGCAAGACTTTATTAGCTCTAAAGTTAACTAGATAATGATGGTGGATATTTGTGGCGAAAGGGCATCTCTGGCCAAAGAGCGCCATGACGCAAGGTATTTTCTTCTACTCAAGGTGGGGTCAAAGACCCTTTTCTCAAGCATTTCACCCCAGATAAGCCGAGCACCAGGCCAGGGTACCCATTGTATCACCGGTGGGTACCCGGCGGTACTCGGGATCGACCCCGAACCTCCCGCATGCGAGGCGGATGCTGAAAAGACTAGTGCACCGCTGCGGTGCAAAAGTTAACTAGAGACTTAATGACAGTATGTAAAAAGCCGTCGTTATTTTCGCAGTTCGAAAGTCTGTGGACGAAAATGAGCCTCACACTAATTACAAATCAATGTAATTCGAATAAATTTCCAGTGCCTGGGAAACTGGAATTGAATGTCAGTGGCATTCATATTCTTTTCGTTCGCTGTTAGCTTGCACGAAAAATGTGTACACGTCTTAATTCTCTTGTCACCTCTTCCCAGACGTGACACAAGAATGAAAAGTTAAACGAAGAACACCATTGTTTTTTTGTTTTTTCTTTTTGCTTGCAACGTTTCACATCTACAACTAAACAAAGGCATGCCGACTGTGAAGACACTTCTGATAAAACAGTTCAAATTTTTACAACGCCAGACTGTTGACATATTGCGTTCAAGAGATGCGGTAAGCTGAGTACAGTCAAAACGGGTGACTAACATCGGCTGCGGTAATTTGGTCAGATTGGCCGCAGGCGTCTTCTGCAGGCCCTAGAGCGTACACATGGGAGAAGGCGGGTGCATCGTTCAGACTCTCCAACGACTGGAAGAAAACCTGTTAGGTCAGCACCCTAACTTTACAAACCGGTACTGCATCTTCGTGATGTTTTCAGCTACGGTGGCATGATGATAAGCAAGGCTTTCTCTACAGGGCATAAGGAACTGATAGCGTGAGGACACAACTATGTGGAGGCGATAAAATTAAAACACATAGACATCCGAATGCGCAAACAGCGAAGTATTCTAGGGCGTAAAAAAGAAACATGAAGAGCGTGGCATAAATTATGCATATGTATTCTGCATGCTGTCGAAAGCACGGCACTCAAGACACACTACGCCGAGATATCGCACTACACGCCACGCCGACACGAGCTGTCACTTGGGGCGAATTTCTCTCTGCTTAGACGCGAGTATTTCTTTCACTGATGCTGTGGAGTGCACGGTCAATGTGAGGCGTTAAGCGGAGGCAGGAGGGAGGGTGTGTTTGGGGCGAAAAGATCTCTCATACGAGCGACCCTAGTCCCCATGAATTATTGAGCAGCGGTTGAAAGCGCCTTTCTTGCGTATGTTTGCGGAGTAGGGTGGGCAGTAGGATTCTCATCTTATGAACGAAAAAAAAAATCTGAACAGAGGTCCTGTTTCTTTTTGTTGTGGCTTTCCGAAGGTTTGTTGTCATACTTGCGCTAGCCATTCGATTAAACATGGCCATGTCAGCGCGGTACTATTTGTGTTATTCGGCTGGTTCTTTGTATTGCCATCACTTTTTCCCCCTTTTATCTGGATCGAACCATACTCGTTTGTAGAATGCGGCTCCATGTCAGCTCCTCCCCATAGGACGATATGTGAACTATTGTAGCAATATTATGGCGATATTTTTTTTATTATATCGAGCGAGAAGCTTGGTCTTATACTTCGCGGAAGGAACTATGAGACATGCTAGCTACGAGGAAAAGGAGCCAAATATGCGGCATCAAACGGATGAAAGGCACTGAAACTTGACACGCTCTTTCGTTATCTGATAAATATGGGTGTTGCCTGAAAAAACCTGAGCTGAAGAGTAAAAAAGTACAAATAAGTGCAGCTACTGAATTAACAATTCAAGAGACTCTGAAGAATTTTCAATAAAGATGCGGTGTGAATTCACCGAGAAGGGGTACTTCTTCAGGAACCTCAACCAGGAAGATTTATTTTTTAGTTTTTTTAGTTAGTGTTGTAGAAGCGGAGTTTTTGGAATCAGAAGTTTACTTTCTGCTCTCCTGGCCCCTTTTTTGTTCTTGCCTGATTTCTTTTGGTTTTGTTTCCGGAGTCTAATGTCCGGAAGCAGCACATGGGCTATAAAAGACGCCCGCGTAGTGGGAAGTTTTGCATTAATGAGTAGCGAATACGTCTGCGCACGTTGGCATTTCGTAAAAAAGACGGAAAATGTAGCGCAACACAGAAAGAACAACGGATGTAAGAAAGCCCGTCTCTCCTCTCTTCGCCTGTCGTCCGTTCTGCACTAAGCTACAATATTTTTTCATCCGAGTAGTTTATTCACTTCTACACTTTTTTTCAGTTTAGCGGGACCGCATTTTCCTACACTGAGATGAAAAACCTGGCACTATATTGGGCTAACAAAAATTGAGGATACTAAATAGGGTCTTTCGCAACTCAAGGACCCGACAAAGAGCTCAGCAGGCAACAGGAAATCGCTACGTTGGCCCGTTGCGTTACGAAAGACGCTTCTCAGTGTATAAACAAACAAGCCCAGCTTGAAATTTTGATGGGTGATACCTTTCAGGACAAGCTTTTTCCAGTTCTTGACACCACCGCTCACTCTTAAGTACAAGCATTTTTTTTCTTAGAGAAGATTCAGGGGACACAAATTGATTTGTCGTAAGTCTAGCGCATTAAACGTGTTTAAAGTTATCTGTAACTTCCGGGGTCGTAAGACAGAGACGCTAATCTATAGGTTTTAAACACGCACCTACTTAGCACATGAACACATGAAAAGCTGACTCTAAGTCCTTCTGTGACGCCACTAGTTCGTTCTCCTCGAGCCAGATATCTCTGCCCCTGACAAACATAATTTCTTAATGGTGTTTTCTCCATTCGCTGGTGTTGAGTCATGCATTCCCCAACGCTTCTAGCAGCGACACAAAGAGAAGCGAACATGGCATGTTTTGGAAACCTCAGCGGGAAGTGGCTCTCGCATGTCACCCTAGGGTCCAAGATAGCAGGTAAATAGAAAAGCTTTCGCTTATGTTTTGCTCTCATTTTCATGCTACCTGTCTCCTCAGCTATACTGCTGGGAACACGGAATCTAAAGTCGCCCAGAAAATTTTCGCAAAGAGGGGGGGGGGGGGGGCAGGAATTCTCAAACTTCGCAGGTGACACTGTAGAGATAAGGAAGAGTTTATAACTCGTCCTTCTCAATAGGGGTCGAAAGAAAGGAATGGCCCTAACATCAATTCTCCTGATAAAATTTAAAGAACCATTAAAGCAATGAACTCGACCTAAAAGTGACATATCCGTTTTCTGCTCCAAGCCATTATTAAGGATCTTTTTTTTATGAGCAGAAGGCCTATGAATAATATTCGCATACATTCAAAGATTATATTTCTTGCTAGCGTCAATCTTTACTTTGAGCTCACCTACAAAAAAAAAAGAACGAAAGTCCGTGGAAAGGTATGCAATAGTCGCTTGGCCGTAGGACTTTAAGGAGACGTACAAAAGGAAGTTCACCGTGAAGTTGCTAGCTTTTAAACTTCGCTTCTTACGTCGCTTTTCTTTTATTTATCTGTCCGAGTCCCAGGCAGCACCTTCGCGTTTTTCTGTCACCCTTTTTCTGTCTCGAGAATCACTTCCCTCCCTTTTAGTGCCTCTCAACACGCTGATAAATTACTTACATTTATAAGCCTTATTGTTTTGTTTTTTTTTTCAAGGCTAGCCTGTCGTCTTTGCCGATGTGTTCCCTAACGCCGGATAACGCTGCGTTCGCTGCGACTGTCGCGCCAGCTTATAGCGCTCTTAAACCCGAAACAATTAGATCAACTGAAATATGCAGATGAGAAACTGTTCACACGCGAATTCGTCTATGTAAGCGCCTGTTCTAGGACTTTCTGTGCCTTAATATTGTATTTTTTCGCCGGCTCTAAACGGAGAACAAGGCGAGAAACGAGGTGTCGCGATCGCCCCCCTGTCCAGGGCGGATCGGGAAAAAAGCAGTCGCTGTTGCTTCGGGCGTGGTCCTCTAGAGGGCAAATGATTCATGACAGCCGCTCGAGGGCATGAACCCCCCGCTCAGCTCGGCCAATTGCCTAAGCAGTATTGCTTTGGGGACGTAGCCTCGTCCCCGAAGCTTTTGCCCTCTGCCTTTCTGACTGTTTCACTTCCTTCCTCGATCTTTCTTCTGCCATCCTGCGCTTCGCTGGAGACGCCGCTTCCTGCGACTGGCGAGGTCGCAGATATCGAAAGACTGTCTACAACGAGCTTCGACCGCCCGCACCAATAGCGCAGAATTTCCCCTGTTTTTACTCACAACTTGTTCACAGGTATTGGTTGTGGAACTGTGGCCGTTTTACAGCGTTTTGTTTTAACATGACGGTTCTCTCTTGGCGGCACACTGTAAGCGTGGTTTTCTGCGTTTCTCATAGACACGTCGCATCATGCTTGAGGCAACGAATTTCCGGTTTTCTTTTGCGTTCTACCCTTTAGGCAATTGGTTTTTCGAGACATGAATATTTCATCATGAAATATTCGTGTCTGTGTTTCGACCGAAGGCGCTAAACAATATTTTTTAAGAGTATGCACTGAATTCAGAACTTCAGAAACAGTTCCGATGTCTGTTCTACTCCACATGAGGTTGTAAGCAGCATCACGCATTGACAGGACGTGGCGACATCCAGAGACAGACAGTGGCGCTCGTATGCCCATAAACATCGAACGTGTTCTTTATCTGCGTAAGAGCGACACCGGGGCTTCCATGCGTGCTGCCGCGTCGCGGGTAGTTAATGGTTTGTCAAATTAATCACTGAAAATTTTCGATAGTTGTGCTAATAGAAGAATTCAAAGAGAATGCATCCCTCAGGCAGTGGCGCCATATACATCAGCGTTCCACCTGCCTCTTTGGGTATCTTACGTGCGAACCGATCATTGTGTCTTACGCTAAAACAGTGCGGTTGACGTTTTAGACTATGCTCTAACGATTATGGGGTCAGTGAGCTGGTGCTTAGTATGTGAAAACTGTTTAAGCAATAAAGAGGCGTATACCTAGCCCTTTATAGCACGCCTGCTTTATGTGACACTTCCTTTCGGCTCAATTATTCCATGCAGGCGCTACAGCGCCTGCATGGAATTTTAAGACCAATCTCTACCCAACAAGGGACTTTGCGTTGCGCGCAACAAGGGTTTTTTTATGATTATTGAACTGTCGTTTTGTGAGGGTTTGGTCGAAAACAAACTCCATGATCGGCGCTAGTACATTGACCATGTGCATTTTTCAGGATGAAATCATTCCATCTTACTCAAGGCTAAAACAGGTCACTGCGTCTCGTAATAATTGAGGCAAGGATTTTAACATCTGAAGAAAGATTGTATTATCATCTCCTTGCTGCGTACTAAGTTCTGATGGTAGACATAATAGCGCTAAATTTTTCCATTTTATCATGAAAGAATACAAGATGAATTAAATAGAAAGGACTTGCTACGTTTTGGTAGCTTTATTTCTCGAAAAGTTGGAACCCCCAATTCACTATAACTAGGAGCTAAAGCAAGTTTGATGGCGCCAGCACACGCTCAGTATGTCAGAATATCTAGTGCAACTCCTCTTGTAGTACGACGAAAAAAAATGTATGGAGGATGAGCTCAGGTGTGCAATTTCCAGGCGTTTTATGTGGTGAGATACAGACTTCGCTAATGCATTATAGCTACCAATTTCTATAACAATTTCAACATCAGGCAAAGCGTGCGACTAGCAACCTCGAAAATATACACGCAACACAAATGTACCATGAACACGAAGCCGTAAAAACAAGTACGCAAAGTTCGTGAAAGGGCAGACATGAAGTCATGAGTCAATGGAATAACGAAGAAGGAAGCTGTCAACTCAGCGGCTTGGAAATGTCTAGGTTTACACTTCTAGCAGGTCGTTATACCGGACCCGCCCTGCACCCGGCAGGGGGGAAAAAAGGTGGCTGTGTGTGTTCAGCACGGGTGACTCGCCGGGAAAGAGGCTCCTGTTAAAAGCGTCTCCTGCTTGGTTCGTTCGCGATAAAAGGGTAACTCCATACAGCCAGATCCATTTCGTAATGTCTGCGTTCCATCTTCGCAAATTGCGATGCGCGACACGAAGCCACCGACGCGACCTCTTCCGGCGCTGAAGAAGAGCGTGACGTGTTTGAAAAGAGATGAACTGGCGGCGTTCGCGCCATTCCGAAACTGAGCGACGATGAGCAGAATTTGCCTCGAGCTGTCGTCGCGAATGCCTGCCATGTTTAATAAGCAGGTAGAAAACGCTTCGATAAAAGGATCACACCAAGGTAGACTGGTGAATAAGAAAGCATGACTGTGGTGCACTAAAGGTAGTCGCATAGATATGCGAAGATCAGACGTTTTATTCAGACTTAAATCAAGCTTTGATGGCCTTTTATAGACATTTCTTTTCTCGTCTTTGCATTTAAAACTGACAAGACAGATAAAGAGGGGGGAAAAAGCAGGGATGTTAACCAGAAAGGCTTCCGGTTGGCTACCCTGAAGGTAGCCGCACACACCACTCAAACTCACAGGTGATAATTATTTTACTACAGGTGAGACATATTTCTACACGTCGGTCTGCTGCGAAAATTGGGACTTTGAATAAAATGATAAATAACGCTTGGAGTAATAAAATTCACATTCAAATACGCAAAGATGCCCGACTTAGAGGTTTAATGGGCACTGAGCTGATGAAGCGTGAGCTTGGTAGGAGGCTGGCAGTCTGAAGGCTGGTTGTCGCTATGCACGCCTTCCTCGTTTATGCAAACATATGTGAATAATACTAATCCAGGTAGCAGCAGTGGCATATGATAATCCAGGTATGTCTCGCTTACCGAGCATACTGTATGCATTTTCTCGTATCCTTCTAAAACGCTCTTCTCGTGTGTTCCTAAGGGATGCCAAGCCGAAACATGAAAGTTGCTTCGACAATAACTAGTTGCTTTCATCATATTCAGCAAAATTTAATTACTTTCTTCTACAGTGCGGGACATTTCCTGGACTTTCATGAGCCTAAAAAATTGCTAACAGTCGTAACCACACAGCTGCACTCCTGTTACGATGCCTTTCTATTCTCGTCTTGACTTTCTTATGTGGGCCGCACTGCGTAAAGAGATGTTAGGCGGGAAACACACCTCGCGGATTAAGTAGGAAAGATGCTTGCAGGATATTGAAATGAAGCATATCAAAGTAAAGAAAAAAAGGCGACTTATTGATAATGTGGAACATTGAAAAGACTTTAGTAAGACCAACGGGCATAACTCCAGAATTATGGAACAAAGAACAAAAGTTCACGTCCAGTAGTTGAACAAATTTGGGATGAGTTAGTTCACGTACCCGACTTTGCATATTAAGGCTTGAGTCACAGGGTAACGAAGCAGCGCGCACTGACCAGAAAAGGAAAAATCGGCAACTTACCTCAAACAGCTAGATCACTTTCTTGAGAAATATTTATTTATGGCTCATCATTCTTCGTGAACACATTTTCTCGACACAATGTTACTGCTATCCTTTATTTCCGCTGCCCCAGCTCAGGTGCTTCAGTATCGATGGCAGATGCCGGGGCTAGCAAAAATCTTTTCCTTCCTTTTTACTATTATTTTTAATAAAACCACTACCACCACCACACAATGTTATCAGATGATCAAGCCGTTCCATTCTTAACCGCTCTGAACATTGTCGAAATGTAGAATTAGCTTTCGCCGAAAGTCTCATATTTGCGCCGTCTTAATGCTTCGGCCAGCGCCACCGTTAAACGGTTTGACGAGTTGCATGCGTATTCTGAGTGCGAATAAGGTGAAAATCTTGTTCCAAACTTTTAATGCCACAGCATTTAGGTCGTCGCCGCACAAACAATTTCCTGCTTCTCTGTCAAGAAATTCCCGATTGGTTGAGAGAGGTCATGTGACCTTGTGATGGCCTCAGCAGCAAAGCCAATCAGTCCAATATTGGAAATGTATTGGCAAAGGCTTCTCCTACAAAGCAGCAATGTGAAGCCATCTCTTTTCAATATTGGGGGGCCTATTACCTGTGCTGCTTGGGGACATCCCACCCTGCCCCACATGGCAGGTGGCAACCTGCCCACCAGACTGTAAGAAAACTCTCCGCCATTGCCCAATTGAATGTAGTTTGCCACGTGCCCACCCTGGCACTACGCAGGAGCATTACGGGAGCTCTAGAAGGGCAACCTGGCTCTCACAAACCCCACCGGTGGCGGTGTTGGAAACAGCCACCTGCCGAGATAGCGGCCCATCGCTTAAGCGATGCATAACTGCGCCAGTAGTGGTATGAGGACTCCTCGCGATCTATGAACGCGATTGAGGGGTTCGTGACGTCATTGTTACCACGTGACCACCGGCGGACCAATCATAGGGCACCAGCAAACTTTAAAATCTGAGGACCCGCCAAATTTTCAAGTTGGCCCACAGTTCCAAAGGACCCCCAAAATTTTCGAAGTGAGTCCACCCCAGAAATTGGATTAAGGTGGATTAGAGTGGATTAATTGATCGATTAAGGCTGATTAGTTGGCCGCATTAGTATAATCAACTCCGTGATGCAGACTACAATTGGCTTCAGCCACAAATCCGCCAAACATTCATATATGCTACTGCAGCTATTTGTGTTTGTCCAGTGGCAGTGGCACTAATGCACGTAATTGTAAGTGGTGCCATGCTAACGCTGATCATTCGTCGCTCCCTGACGGGAAGCGGCTGTGAACATCATTTACTTACACAAACATGGTAGTAAGGTTTGGCGCCTGAGTGGGGTGCTATCGGCTGTTTTCCTCAGAGGGAAAAAAGCAGTATTACTTATCAACATAGTGCAAAACGGAATATGCGCACGGTACGCGGTACACGCAGCAATCCACAACACGTCCGTAATATTAACAGATGTTGGCACAACAGTAGCATTAAACCGCAAAATGAACACATTTAGGCTATGCAAAATGAACAGTAAGACACGTTACTAACTAACCGTTTCCTTCAGATCGGAGCATTAACCACATTAATGTAAACGTGAGCGTGGAGATCAGCAAGACTTTTGATAGCCGCGAACAGCGAAAGCGTCTTCAACTCGAATTTCTGTGCCTGTTAAAATGAAATGCAAAGGTATAAAGCCGAAATTATACAAAGCCCTCCGCTGCACTGTGTCACATAGCGCACAGCTTTGGTTTCGTGCGTAAAGGGTCAATCAATCTAGTACACGAGGCTGACCTCTCTCAAACATAACTCCAAAATAACTCGCTTCTCCCCAATAAATGCACGGTCGGTACGTCGCTCATGTCCGTTCTCTAAGTCATTTATCACGCCGCGAGCAAAAACTGGTCACTGGCCGACAATCCGACACGTGCACATCTTTTTCTCCTTAAACTGTGCACCGTTTTTAAAGACATGATTGGCGACCGAAAGTTTGCGGGTGAATTGCGAGCTCTTGAATTACAAGAGTACAGCCCGAGTGACAGACACTCGCATTTAACAATGATACGATAACCAAGTTTCCCCACTACCTCACCTCCAAGCAGTTTTTACCTTTTTAGAGCTTCTTCGCTTCTGCCCCTAATCACACCGCCAATTGTAGCGTCCATTGCACTGCACAGTTTTAGTCGACTAGAGAGAAGAAGCCGTTCCTTCTATAAACGAAAAGGCCGCTTCAGTGCATACTAATAATTGCTTTCCAATTTCAGCAATGTCGCGGGCACCTTTTATCTTGTGGCTTCCCCAAGTGAGGTTTTAGCCAGTAACAACACGCAGAACCTATCTACGAAAATGTACTGCACATAAGCGCATCTCTGTGAGATCTACCTTTTAGAAGGCGATCGATAATGTCTTGCTGAAGCAAAAGCAACGATTGCTGTGCACGTGTCCAACTACGCCAAGGTGGGCGGCTGTTTTCTTTTTTTTTATGACACGGTGTCTCCTAACAAGGTCGTCCCGACTTCAACGCGTTTTATGTCTTCATTGGTCGCTTCGTATTCAAGCTGCAGCCAGTTTGGACCATAATTCAGATTGTGCTTTTTTTTATAGATAGAAAGTCTTTGCAGAGAAAAAAACACTATGAGCTGTTTTTGCTCTGAAACAGTTCATACGGCTACAAGGGAGCTCATTGATTGGCGCGGTCCAGTTTTTTTTTTTTTCGTGATCCTTCATTTTGTGATATGAGCGGAGAAAATATTCAGACGGTGTCATATGATGAAATAAAGAGAAAAACTACACAAAAATTATTTTTCTTTATTGATACCTAGGCCTAACCTAGGTATTAATCAAGGCTGTCTGGTGCGCATCTGCTAGCTAATTTTCGGTTTTTGTCAAACATTTTGTGGGCCAAGTAATGCTAGCATACTTTACCTGTAAATAAATTTGTTGGGAACCACAACGCTGCGTATGTCGTGATTTATTGACTACATAGGATAGAATAGTTTACCGCCTTTCATCAGTAACAAAGAACCAGCTGAAGTTCACCAATAAACTACCATATCAAGATCAAGGTGATACTGACTGTGTGGAGTTAATGTGTGCATAGCTGGTGACTGCGGGAGTCTAATATGTGCTATTATGAGTGACTGTGCGCACAGCGGAGTAGATCCGACAGGTTTTAGGACATTATTAGCATAGAAGTGACGCTACGGTGGAGCAATTGCCGGCAGAATAAGAATCCCACCTGCAGCATACAACTCAACTCAACTCAACTGAGCCACTTATGCATATCTAAAATATTGCTCCACCTTACTTATATTTATTGACCTTCTATTGCACATCTACTGTGCTAGGTTACAGGACTGTGCACACATTAGGCGCATCCTACCTCCTAATTCGTAAACTGAAACCACCTCCGGGAATGCGATTTATGCAAAATAATAGTCAATTTCGAATACTGATATGAGTTCCACGTATTGTTTTAAACAAGGCTTTGCCTACGGTCTTTGTAACTCGCGTTCTGCGATGTGAAATCAGTGAAAATATGGGCTCAGTCCCCAGACTTCCTGCTATACAGGCTTTAATTCATGCAGCACTTCCACAAAAGAGAAACAGGCGCTTGCTGATTTCAAGTCGTTGTTGGCTGTTAGTTATTCTGACACTGCTTTCTTGTAGCTGCATAGAAACGACTTCCTTTTTTTCGTGTGCCATTTATAGGACACCTTTATTGCGAATGTATATGTGACGCTTCTCTAAGTAACGTAAGTACCTCCTAGTAAAACAACGACAAAAGAAAAAAACGGGCAACCAAAGGACGATGGAACTTTGCATAGTCCATTGTCGAAGTTGGAGGAGACGCGTGGCTTACGGTTGTGAATTAAGTTTTTCAGTTGACAGTCGGCGTTAGCGTTATGGTTATAGGTAGGTTCAAGCCCGTAACTGTAGTTTTGCTGCATGTTTAAAAAAACAATTCCGAAATATATGCATCCTACATACTCTTCAGCAAGGTGCTCTCCAGGAAAGCATACGCGTGCGATATTTATTTTGGTTCTTTAAAATGCGTTTTCTCTAGTTAAACTAGAGGTCATTGATGACTTGTATCCTTGACACGAAACCAGGTATGCACGCCAATTCACGCGTATCATCCCCTGTCGCTCCAGCTCTGGTCGTAGCGAGCAAACATCCAAAGAGGTAGAAAATCATAGCCTTAGCTTCTCACAGGAAGTGCCACAAAAACCTCACCCGTACCGCATACCCTGGCTCCGGTGACAACCGTTGCGGTCGCAGAATATTCCACGCGCCATTCATATCATTGCTTAACCCTCGCAAGCTGTATACATGTCTCACATGCGTGGTAAAATTGAGTTCAAAATGTCTCTAGAATTTGCACGACATAACTTTCAAGCCATTTCTACCACTAGTTTTCTAGAAAAGAGTGGCGCACATTCGTACCAACGACATCGTAAAAGACCTCTGAAGGGGTACGTATCCATACCTCAGTTCTTTCAACGTACAAGAAAGCGTCCATTAGAATTCAAAATCGCTTCATGAGAGTTATATGAGGTTGTTCACTGATAGAAAAGGCTCAAAACATTCTTTTCCTCCAGGCAAAATATGCCGCGTCGAACTGCACACCCGCGCTCGTAAAAACACACAGAACATCAAGGAAGCCTATCAGCGAAAAAAAAAAAACAGGCTCAGCGGTTTGTATGATAGTTCAGTAGTATTCAGAAAAAAATATTGTATGTAGGTGCACCGTTGTCCGTTTTCCACTCTTGACGCAAATGGGACATCTTTCGCTCTGTCCTACGAAAGGTTAAAATTAAAACATCCACTGCAGTGGCTCAGCGGCTTTGGCGTATGGATGCTGATAGCAAGGTCGCAGGATCAAAGCTCAGCGGCAGCGACCGCATTTCAGTGGAAGCGAAGTGCAATGACTCCCAAGATGTGCAGTGTGAGCAGTCATCTACTACAGCTTACCTCATAGCCCAAGAGAAGCTTTGGGAAGGTAATCTCTATATAGTTACCCACTACGCAATATCTACAGAGCCCCGCTTCGTGGAGTAATAATAAATGATTGTTGGTGAGTGGATTTTCTGTGCGAAATGCATCGATCGTCAGCCAAGAAGAAGGCTTACCAGTCAGTGCAACACGTCAGGAAAGCTCATGCTTGTCTTTAATTTATGTCCGCTATGATTGCTGTAGCCTCCTAAGTATCCTTAACATTCTGTCTTCTGCTCATCCAGTGCTGGGTAGCCTAGAGTAACCATAGTCTGGCTGACCTGCACTTCCCCCTTTCTGTCTCTCATGTGTCAAAACATTTTTAGCTAAGAGACATGCAGTAGTAGAGAGCTCGATATGAATTTCGCCCACAGCGACTTTTTGAACGTAGACCGAGATTTTATTATACCTGCAACTTTTGATTTCGTCTCCATCGAAATAACGAGTTCGCCTTCGCCGGCACCGAACAGCGGCACGTAGGCATCGCTGCATTTCACCCAGGTCAATTTCCGGTCAAGCACACTTTTATCTCCTCGGCTGTGCAACGGCAGTCTCGGACATCCGCATCGGACGGGCAGAGCCACCACCTCCAGGCTCAGATTCCTGCGGCGTCAGTAGCGTCGTTCCAGGTTCTTCGTGTGCCCTCATCAGAGCAACCGGACAAATTGCAAGACGACTCCGTCCGGATGAATCCGGCCGCACATCTCTGTACGGATCCCTCGCCTCCTCAAACGGCGGTTTCTTTCTCTTTGGTCGCACTGCCACCACCACACACAAGGCCACGCTCTTCAGACCCGCTATTGTCGCAGCCAGTCCCTCCTCCTGTACCGACCATCATCATCCCCGTTTTCTGGGACGTCTGCACCATGTGCAGCACCCCGTAATCAACCACCTGAATTCTTCGCCGGCTTAGGTGCTCAGGCTTCCAGCTCAGTCCATTCTAGTTTCCCATGTCTTCTCATCCCAGCATCCCACCAGATGACGTGGCGTTGACTTTCCCTGGTTGCTCACTGTTGTGCCCTCACAACTGGAGGCCTTGCCTCCAACAGCGATCGCTCAACACCCACCTGGCTCCTCTGCGACCTTCCTCGTCAAAGCCTCGCTCCCCGCTCCCAGCATGCATAACACGCACGCATCGGCACCCGAAGCGGCCATCCGAAGACTTCGTTCCTTCTGTCCCTGTGACTCCTCTAACACCCCCCCCCCCCCCCTCTAGGTTTCTGAGCAAGCCATCAAGCAAGCCAGTGTCGCTGTTGCCCGATCGCGTCTTCGACGCAACCGATGGCGATTTGCTGTCGCTGCCTCACACATCCAGCGCCAACGCGTTCCCCGATTTTTCCGGCGCAAGCCCTCTGCTCCTTTATTTGCGACCGCGTTCTGCCGGTGTGCGCAGAGGTCCTTCCGTTGTCAGCCTCCAGCCTTGCCCCGGACTTTTAACTACATCACATACGCGCCCTCCCTCCAGCCGCACGTGTAGGTCACCCCTCCGGAGCCAGCTGTTAAGCGGGGCGCCAGTGCAACATTCGCTCAGCGCCCATACCAGCAAGCCCCACTGCTCTTACCTGCCGTTACGTGTACTTCTCCGGCAGCCGAAAGCTCAACCACGACGGCACAGCCAGGGCCGTCCACCGGAACTAACGTTTCAGAAGCCGGATGCTCTCCACGATCACCATTCTGACATGAACAGGCAAACCACGCTCATGGTGTAACCGGTGCTTGCCACCTTCACTCTCTCCAGCGTACGAGACAGCGGCGTTTCTGCACGCGGGTGCCCCTGTGCATGACGACGCCTTGTTGCGGCCGCACGCCGCAATCTAGAACACTCCTTCGTCTTTATCACGGGCTAGTCCAGCAAGACGCTATTCTATACATCTCATTGATTTTCTGTGTCTGTCGGAAATATTCGGTGTGATCACAGGACACATTTTATGTAGGACCACATGTTGCAGCGAGAAGCAAGCGCCGGCTATTATAATCATGTTCGCGCAGATTCTCTCGGGACTCACTAATATTTTTTTTAACAGTTACAAGTTTTAAATATTTCCAGTCAATTTGGGAGGAGTTCGCCACTAGTGGCCAACAGGAGCCGCTAGTAGCTGAATATTCAGAACAACTGGGCATGTATGGCGTATGAAATTTTTGTTGAAGATTGCTTTCTTTTCTTGATATTGGACCCGCCGCGGTGGCTCATTGGTGGGGCGCTCGGCTACTGATAATTAATGTCTACAGCCCTCCCCGAGCTCATAAGGATATTTTCGGTCCGCTTTTCCTCAAAGCCCAGCAGCTGGCGCAGGGGCAACCCCTCCTCATTCTCGGTGACTTTAATGCGCATCACCGCGCTTGGGGCTACCACTATGACTCCGCTAAAGGTCGACGCCTTTGGAATGACTGGCATATGAACCAGCTGACTCTTATCACAGACGTGTCCTACCCCACTAGACACGGTACGGGCCTACATCGTGATACAACGCCGGATCTGGCCTTTACGACCTCCGGAGTTAAAGCGACTTGGTGTCACACTCACGAAAACTTTGGGAGTGATCACTTCGTACTCGAAATCGTAGTACACGAGCCCACCAGGCAATGTACGCGGCCAGCTCAGGTGATTGACTGGGACTCCTTCCGGACGCACAGGAAAGAGCAGTACAAGCCTCCCGCTATAACTGATATCAAAGCGTGGACAACCGAAATTGTCAAACAAGTGGCCGACGCCACTCAAACCGTCGAGTTAGAGGACAGTATCCCACACTGCGACCGCTACTACGCCCATCTGTGGGAGCGCAAGAAGTCGCTCGAAGCTCTACTTGCCACTCGTAAATGGGACCGCAATATCCGACGTAGACTGGCGCGCGCACATACGAATATCGAGAAATATGCAATAGAACTCACTCGACAGAGCTGGCACAACATATGTGACCAGATGAACAACACTCCAAACGCTCGTAAGACGTGGAACCTCCTTCGACATTTACTCGACCCAGCAGGAGGCAAGCTCCAAACACGCCAACAGCTCGAGCGAATCTTCCACCAGTATCCTGACACGTCTGACGAGCTTAAACAAGAGGTTATAAATACTTATATACGCCCTGAACCAACAACCAACCTCCCTTTCTATCAGGGCGCGGAAAATCTCTGTCTAGACGCTCCGATCACTTTAGCGGAGGTCCGAGCAGAACTCAATCGCCTCAAGACGACTTCATGGTCGGTCCTGACCACATTTCAAATAAAATGCTTAGGAATCTAGACGACGCATCCATTCATGCTCTTACCGACTATTTTCAAGAATGTTGGGCCAGCGGTACCATCCCTCAAGAGTGGAAATGCGCCAATCTAGTCCTCATCCCCAAGCCAGGCAAACCACCAACCTTGGCCAACCTCCGTCCCATCTCTCTCACGTCCTGCGTTGGGAAGCTGATGGAACACGTTATCCAGACCAGACTCTCACGATACCTTGAAGACAACCATCTTCTACCAGACACTATGTTCGGCTTCCGCCCTCATTTAGCAGCCCCGGACATTATGCTTCTTCTCCATCATCAGGTAGTCATGAGACGTACACTAGACACGAAAGTCATCGTCGGCCTCGATGTTGCCAAGGCATTCGACAACGTCCTCCATGAAGCGATTCTTCAACAACTTCAAGCTCTCGGTGTCGGACATCGCATGTATGCGTACATCCGAAACTTTCTCACCGACCGCACAGTGCAACTTAAAGCCGGCACGGGAGATCCTTCCATCATCTCTCCGGGAAACCGTGGCACGCCGCAAGGCGCCGTACTTTCGCCGATGCTTTTTAACGTCGCACTGATAGGCCTGCCGAAGCTACTGGCCGACATCCCCCACCTGCATCACAGCATTTATGCTGACGACCTCACACTTTGGATCACGCGCGGCAGTGACGGCCAGATTGAAGAGACTTTACAGACCGCGATCGAACGGATCGGAGATTATCTAAGCACAGTTGGCCTCACGTGCTCGGCGACAAAGTCCGAGTATATCATCATTCCTTCCCCGGGACGACGCCCTTCAAAGATACTTCCGGACATCAACCTCCAGGTGCAAGGAAACCCGATTCCTCGAACAGACAACATCAGGATCCTGGGCTTGCATCTACAGACCAACGGCAGCAACAACATCACGATCCAACGCATCGACCAGTCGGTTGTGCAGATCGGACGCCTCCTTAAGCGAATCTCCAACAAGCATCATGGCATGCGAGAGTCCAACCTCCTGCGCCTCGTTCAAGCTTTCGTCTGCTCCCGCATCACCTACTCTGGACCCTACTTACGTCTCACTCGTGCCGAAAGCGAACGGCTAGACGCGTCACTTCGAAAAGCATACAAGACGGCCCTAGGTCTTCCCATGTCCACAGCTACCCATAAGCTCATGGCTCTCGGAATCTCCAATACCGTGAGCGAACTGATCGAAGCAACCCTCACCGCCCAGTATGAGCGGCTCTCACTCACACACGCTGGCCGAGCGGTACTGCAGCAAGTTGGGATCTCCCCGCCGAGATCGGCCCCAGTTACGCTGAACTTACATCGGAATATCGCCTAAATCTCCGCATTCCTCCCATTCCCAAACGGATGCACCCGGAACACCACGCCGAGAGACGGGCCGACCGGGCTCGTCAGTTCGAGAAACGCTTCAGCGGACGTCCGGACGTCACGTATACGGACGCCTCTTACCATCCATCGAGGCCAGCGATGGTGGCGGTAGCTCTCGCCCCTCACCGCAGCTGGTACACAGCCTGCAGCATTCGCAATGCAGAAACAGTCACCGCAGCTGAGGAGGTTGCCATTGCGCTCGCGCTAGCCGACCCTAATACCAAAGTCGTCATCAGTGACTCTCAACAGGCTATTCGCAATTACGATGCTGGCCGTATCTCTTGCCAGGCGTTACACATTCTACGTTCTACAGCACCCTCTTCCACATCTCGCTTACTTCTTTGGGCTCCAGCCCACGAGTCGCTCAGCGGAAACGCCCAGGCACACACACTCGCTCGAGATCTCAGCTGCCGAGCCGAGAGTATGATCAGCCACCCTGCTTCCGCTGACACTAATATCCCACGCGCTTCTCTACTCACCACTTACACGGACATACTCCAGCACTACCGACTCCAAAGGTGCACATATCCTCCCGCACACCGCGATCTAACAAGACGCGAGGCCGTCCAATGGCGCAAACTACAAACTGGCAGCTTCCCACATCCCCTCTTATACAGCAGGATCTTTCCGGAACAGATAGCCCCCATGTGTAGCCACACTCATACACATGGTGTGGACTTGTACACATTAAAACACAGACAACGCAAACACCCCAGAGACGTGGGAGTCTCTCCTGTGTACTTCCAAGCCAGCAGACCAACGCTGGCTTATCCAGCGCGCGGTGGAGGCCGCGGCATCCCAAAGGATCCCCGCCGACCTCCCCTAAGTCAGCGCAACCGGTCCTTTGACTGGTCCCCTGTTTTTGGGCGCAATAAAAGAGTTTACCTTCCCGGGCTCGAACCCGACCGCGGCGGCTGCGTTTTTATGGAGGCAAAACGCTAAGCCGCCCGTGTGCTGTGCGATTTCAGTGCACGTTAAAGATCCCCAGTCGGTCGAAATTATTCCGGAGCCCTCCACTACGGCACCTCTTTCTTCCTTTCTTCTTTCACTACCTAATTTATCCATTTCCTTACGGCGCGGTTCAGGTGTCCAACGATATATGAGACGGATACTGCGCCATTTCTTTTCCCCAAAAACAAATTATTATTATTATTATTATTATTATTATTATTATTATTATTATTATTATTATTATTATTATTATTATTATTATTATTATTATTATTATTATTATTATTATTATTATTATTATTGTCCTTCATTTCAAGCCTACTAAATTTGTGTGATCTTTTCAACCTGTAAACAATAAGCAGTAAATAGAGTTTAATTAATCGCACTCGAAGATAATTAAAGAAACATTGCCCCTTATGGCTTCAACAATAGAGCAGTAAATCTTTTTCTCACGCGATCCACTAGTTTCAAATATTGAGTTGGACGACTGTCAGCAAGCGTTTAGTCCTGTAGAGTTTTTCATTCACTAGCCGGAAGTGTATTGAGAAAATCAAAATGCAACAATCTGACAATGATCGAATGCATCAAGAAATAAAAAAAAATTTAGCAGTTATTTTACATATTAGCACTATATCGCAAAGCCTAAAAATAATTGCAAGCAAGCACAATGTTCACAGCCAGATTTCACATTACATATCTGGATTTTAAATTGAACGGTTAGAAGACAACCTGTACGTGCCAAAAGAAGCGCCAGAAAACGTTTCAAACTGTTACGAAGGCGCTGCCTATTAAATATTATTACCACCTCAGCGTTCGGACAGACCAGCTCCTTTTTTAAATGAACGATTTTTCAAGCAGTCCTAAAGTATAAGAAATGTCACTTCAGATAACCTTTGAATTCACTAAGAGATTGCGGCTGCTATCCTAAGTTCAGATCCCAGAATTACAAAACACAACAACATTATGTTGTGCGCTGGCATTTTAAAGCCTTGTGGAATAAAATATTTTGGCGACGGATGAGCAAGGCGGTAATCGGCCTCTCTTTCCGTAAAAAAAAAAATGCAGTTCCTAAAACCGGTTGAGTGATCATCTGTGCTAGAGATTCGTCCTGTTTCGTTTTTGTTATTGTTTTTATGGTATTTTTGGACACTACCTCCTACAACATGCATACAGAAGCCGCCTGAATAAATCAATAGTTTTCAGTCGGCGTGAAATGGAATCCTTCTGCTTTCGGCCGTGTCTGTCAGTCAAGGCAGCAAAACCAAAAACGGAGAGCGGATTTCCAGCAAAGACTAAACGAAAGAAAATACCAAATTTTTTCAATGACTATAGTAAAGCAAAATTTCAGACCAAGAAGAGAGGAAAGATAAACACTAATTATTTTTTTCGAAGAGTAGAGCAAACAGCAAAATATTTAGAAAAGGAAGAGAGAAAAGAAAAACACCAAAATTTTATGGAGTAGTGCAAAGAGCATATTTTTTTACAAGGATTAAAGGAAGGACAAACACCAAATTTTTTCGAAGACTAGAGCAAACAACAAATTTTAGACAATTTTCTAAAAGGACTAGAGGAAAGATAAACACCAATTTTTTTTTTTTGAAGACTCAAGCAAACAACACATCTTTAGGCAAGGTCTGGAGGAAGAACGAGCACAAAATTTTTTTCAAGGGCTCGAGCAGACAGCACCTTTTAGGCCAAGGAAAATAAGGACAAGTACCACTGCGCATCAGCCTAAATATTTGAGCTCTTTTCCGACTTTTCTGCTTTGAATTACCAGCTAGCCCAATTAGCCATGCTTCTTTAGTCAGCTTTTCATTGCAAGACTAACTCGCCCATTTTGTTGTCTATGCTAACTAGCCTGGCATCAAAGGCCGGTGTTATCGATTTTTCACCTAAAATTTGTGTTAAATATAAAATTTGCCATTCACCTCCTTTTTCCCTGCTCTCTGTCCTACTACAATCCTTGCAGTCTAAATGTATGCTTCAGTCGACGTCTAATAGAAAACACGAGAGTAGTACTGCAGCAAATTAATATTTCAGCATTGGTGAAAACCGCAAAAACTGTGCCAACTCCATCAGCGGCGAGTCTCGAGTTGGGCAGTTAGAGAAGCTGGTCGCGTCTACGATTTGGTGGCGGCTTTTTTTTTTTTACTCTAAATGCTTTTGCTTACATTTCTATCTGAGAAATCATTATGAGAAAGAATTCAAAACAGCTGCAAAAAAGCCCGCTAATGATTGTATATGGTGACTGCAACACCATCTACTTCTTGCGCTTCGCAAAGTACCGTTGGCCCCATAAACTGCATTGATCTTACAGTTTTGACCGAAAACTGTAACTGTAAACCGAAACTGTAACTGTAAACCGAAAACCATAGATCTCGCTTATTTCTATTTGCGTTATCCATGTTGCGGTCTTGGGCGAGAGCTAAATGCTAGGCCCTTCAGCCTTAAAATACGCGCTTTTTACCGCTGCAAGCTCCTTACTATGAATCAGTATGCTCCATACGTTCACCTCCGTGACAATGGTCGATTCACTGCCGCGTGCAATTCTTTCGAAAACAAATTGTGGAAATATGGGGGGACAAAGCCTTTCGCAACGCCCGCACTCCCACTCCGCGGATGCAGCGTTCCCGCTCGCTAACCGCGGAGGGGTTCGTGCTCGAGGGACAAAGGGAAGGGACGGCACAGCGTTAACACTCTATGCTATTTATTACACTTGCAATTAATACACAGAGTGGGCCAGCTAGCTACAAAACATCAACGAGGCATTCCTCGGAAATAGAAGGCTACGTAAGAAGGACTTCCGACTTACCGGCTGGGGCAGGGGCGCGACTTCGGAGGTATCGGCGGCGAACGTTTGTATGCGCCGATAATGGCGGCCGGGTTTTCCCGTGCGCGCTGCATTCTTGGGGCAAAGCCATTCCCTAGCATTTGCTGGGGAAGGCGGTCAGAGCGCGCGTTTGCTGCGCTCGCTTCGCTGCCTGGAACCAGAAGTCCAGCGGCAAGGCACAACGGATCCCCGTGCGCCTGCCGCGGAAGGTGACGAGAGCGTGCGGCTCCAACCGCTCACCACGCTGGCCGGATCCCGAAGGGCCTCTCTCCGGTTCCGCAGAATTCCGCGTAACCTACGAGGTGGCGCTCCCGTCGCCGTTCTCTTTCCCCCATGAGGGAGACTTCCCTCCTCACCCAGCCGGGGGCTGTCCGTCCCGACGGCCGACGATGAAGATGGGCCGCATCGAAACGGAGGGGGGAAACAGGTTCTCCACAAAATCCAGCGAGTGACAGCAACAAATGTTTGTGATACATGAGGCAGTGCTAAGAACAGACGTTTGTAGTCAGTCAAGCACAAGTTCTAAGCTTCGTGGTTAAGCTGTCCTATTCTTGCCAGCACTGATTATTGTACGAATGCTTTTCGCTTCGTTTTTCCCGTGGGCTGCGGACATGGAAAGCGTCACCGAAAGCATTTCATGTGCTCGCGCCACATTGGAATAAGTGAATAATAAGTCTTGTTCAGACTGGCTACCAGCTTAGAGTGAAACGGTGAGATTGGATTTAAGGATTGAGTAGTGGCCTTTGTCGCCATCCCTTACATTATGATGGACTGTATTAGTCCTCTTTGTCGAACTGGAGTAACCGCATGATGCGAGATTTTCGCCTCCGGATTTGACCTTCCCTTTTCACACTCATTGCAGTTAATATTTCGCTGCTGACTTCCCGCAGCTTCCCAACAGGCAGCAAAGCGACCACGACATATTGCTTACCTTACTGATGATGGGCGAAATACTCACCTTCCATGTGCTAAGCGATGTCAGTGCACGTTAAAGATCCCCAGGTGGTCGAAATTATTCCGGAGACCTCCACTACGGCGCCTCTTTCTCTCTTTATTCTTTCACTCCCTCCTTTATACCTTCCCTTACGGCGTGGTTCAGGTGTCCAACGATATATGAGACAGATACTGCGCCATTTCCTTTCACCAAAAACCAATTATTTTTATTTCCCCTCTTCCTTTTTTCCGGCTATTACCCCTAGGCTGACAGGATGCTTATCGGGAACATGTATAATCTTAATGGCAAACAAAGTAATGTCGTGGCGCGCACCTTGTAGAACTGGTGTTCATTGCCTGGCATAAGCTTCTCGCAATATCGTTTAGTGCGAATTCGCAAGCTAATTTTTAGTTTCTTCCTATTTTCAATCAACACTGTTTCTCTCCTTTTAAGCGTGCGGAGCTGATGCACTTTTTCTGAGGTGGTCATGGCGGTTCTGGATTTCCAGAATTGCGCTTAACAGTAGCAGCCGGGCAGCATTCTATACCATTGGCCGTATATCTAAGGCGAACTGCAGACAACTCCATCCGCATATTGTCCCCTGTAGGAACTGACTCTCTCGCTCTTTATGAATACGGTAACGCTTGTCCGGCAGTAAAAAAAAAGCAATACCATCTTTGGCTGAGAAAACTGAATTTAAATATTTTCCCGCCACATGATTCAAACTCGTGGCGTTTACAGTGAGGACTGGTTGCCGCCTTTTTAATGTGAATTGCAGTGTAGCATAGCCTCTGAGATCCGCGAGAAATTTATAGGTTGACGCACGCAGTATACCTGCGAAATCGACCGGTGATGGCGACACTCTTATTTCGTTATTTCTTTTCTTTTCTTTTCTAGCTTATGAAGCCCCTTTTTCGGTGAATGAGGTCTCCCTGTAGTTAGATGCCCTATATCCCTAAGTACTCACTATGTACCTATGTACTTCTTAACTTCCCTATGACCTCAGTAACCCTTTAAAGCATCCAGTGCTTACCGATGGCAACAGTCCTTTCCCACATTCGAGTCATCAGGTTGTGAGCCAACGAAAACCAAGGACAGCCGGTCCAGCTTGCAATTGATCATTTGGTCTCCTTAGCTGCGAGCTCATCAGCGCCAGGTGCTATTCGAAGCAGTCTATATCACTGGATATATAATAGTCATAATTTCAGTCCGCGCATTTGTAGCCATTCTCGCATCTCCAAGCAAAACTCAACGATTGATAAGGCTCGCTGCGGGCTCATCGTCTTTTTAGATAGCTGAAGGTCGATGGTTAAGAATTTACATTTTCATTACCCGCCCCGATGGCGCAGTAGCTTTAAGTTCGGCTGCCGATCCTTAGGTCGCGGGACCGAATGCTTTCCGTAACGGCCGCATTTGAATGGGGCGAAATGCAAAATCGTCCCTGAGCTGTGCGAATTCAGTGCGTGCTAAAACGACCTGAGGTACTCGAGATTATTTCAGATCCTTCGAATACTTCGCTCCTCGTAGCTCATATGCTGCCTTGCCAAGCTGCACTTGATATACCACACACCCCTGAAAATTTGTGGTTTCCTTAATATGCACTGCCCATAACAGACAGCCAACGGTAACTGTTCGAAACTTGCTCTAGCTTTGATGTCGTGATGGCTGAGTCGGGAGTGAACCCGAGTCGGAAGCAAGAGAACGATGGTGACAGTAATCGTTTCCTTATTTCCTGATAATAGGATGTATATGCTCGAGACTCTAGAAGTGAAGTGAAGCCACTAAAAATTTGATTGAATCGTGGTTGACTATGTTGGTAACCATTTTAGTCCTAAATGACTCGATGGTGTTGCCGTTCTCCTTGCACCTTGGCAGTTTGCCTAACGTTTAAGGAGGGCGAAACCTAATGAACACAATTGCGAACTCTGCAAAATTAATGCTTCCTGTGCACAACAGCGGCTTGAGCAGCTAAAAGTTGAACCCGCAACGCGCGACATTCCGTGTGGCCTATTTAGAACACGCTCACAGGGCCCCTGCACGTGTACTTCATGCAGCCTGCTTGAAATAAAAACTTTACTGCTTCCTAAAGCCGTTTCTCTGTTCCGCGGCTTTTTCTTATGTGTTTTCCCCTTACTCGTTTCGTACGGTTATGCAGCTCTGGAAAAAGCGAACGTTGATACCGAAGACCGAACTTTGTAGGGACGGCTAACTCTCTACTTTTAAGCTGTCCAAAGCCCAGCCACTGGCACAACGCCACAGCGGTCCTTCATGCCGTGGTGAGTGCATTTTTGAATGGAGGCGAATTGCCATATAAATATCCGCATTGACGTTTTAATGGGCTAACGCATCGACGTACCAGGCATTCAGAGCAATGTACATGAGCAACGTTTTAATGGAATATGTAAATGCTCTCGTCTCGAAAACAGTTCCGCTCCACAGTCAGCGCCGTGTATTAAGTTCAGTATAGACAAGCAGTTTTATGTTCCAGGCAAATAGAACACTATCCAGGCTTTCGGACGGAAAACAGCGCGTGTTTTTGACAGAACTCCTTAGGTTTAGTAAAATATTTTGATACCCATGAGCTACCGGTCGGCCAAGTTCTTATTAGGTTAACACGTGTAATAAAAATCAAGTGGGCTACCTTCTCGAATTTTTTTCCGAAAATCTTAACGTATAGTCCTAGTAAATGCGAGTAGAGTTGTCTTAACTATCGTTAGGAAGAAGGTCGAGTAGACGACAGAGCAGTGTCCGTGTTGAACACGCTAAGAACGATCGCAGCGCGGAACTGTGCGCTGTTTATCAGCGTAATTTCTTTCTGAGGCAGTCGTTCACTCTTTCATCGTTCAAGACACACAAAAAATGCGGAAGAAGGAAGGAGAGGAGGAGATACATTAATATTGCGATAGTATTAGAAGCACCATGGTGCAAAAATGAGCTGTAGGTCACAAACTTCGCCACTTGTCTGGAGGCAAGAGACGTCAGCAGACGAGAACATTCGTATTGGCTGGACGTAAGTGACGTTAGCAGACCGGAAGTGACGTCAGTTCCGATGAAGGAATCGAAAGTGGTTTATGCTATCGCATTACCAACAAATAATGAAATTGGGCGTCCCTGTGAAGTTTGTGAGGCTATCTTAGGCAAAAAGGTGATCGCAGTCATTCAGACTTACTATCATATAAGGTACAGGCATGCTACACAAAATTGCTTTTAGTTTTGATATTAACGCGACAAGCACAAATGTTATGAAATGTCTGCCGACGTACTGCGGAAGATATTTAATGTATGCGGCGCATCTTTAAGAGGACTACATTAACAACGAGAGATGAAGTTTGCGAAAAATCGCGTCGGCAGTCAGTGATTATTAACGTTGTCTAAGCAAGACAATCTTTATTTTTGCTACTATACCAGACTTAATATATCTTTCAGAGAGGCCTTGCGCGGAAACACAGGACGAAGAAAAACAGGACAGGACCAGAGCTGAGTGTCTCTGAAAAGTGCAGTACCAACTAGCCAAAGATCCGCTTTGCAAAGTTTTATTTCATTAGCCAGCCCAGGGCGATAAACTGCCTCAGTGTTTGCTCAAATAACGTGGCAGCGGCGAATGAGGAACAGGTACACCCGGAGTCAGAACTTTCTGGGGCACAAGTTTCGTCACACAGTAATATTGCCTTGTAGCCTGGACAGATGGCCTGAAAATGGCCGGGGCTCTGCAGATTCTCTCTCGTAATGCACACGCTACAAGTTTTCATTTCATCGTACATGCAATGTCTTCCACAAAATTTACGTTTTCCGCAACTCGCGTGCCCCGTAAACGTTTGATGTCAGGTATAAGTTAGGTGCCGTTTGGAGGTTCCTGTATACTGCCGTGAACCCGCCTAATTATCACATGCTGGGGATAATTGTGATGATTGTGGCAGTTGTGTTGGCGAAGGTGCCCGCGGTAATCACAGTGATGCCTACTGTAATAATTAATTATAACAATCAATGCGATTGATGCGGCAAAGTTTGATATAGGTTCAGTATTCGCCCCGGACGCAGCTGCCGCTGCCGCGGAAGAGTTCAGACTGTGCGAGCGGGGGCCTTGATTCAGTCCGCCAATCACCATGTGACACACCGTACCCCGCGACACTCTCCACCACCCCCATCCGTCACCTCCCAAGTTCTCTTCGTCTTCTCTCTCCCTCCCCTCACCTATGAAAGTTTACAGGTGGATTTCCCTCTTTCCAATTTGCAGCCTGCTAACAGAGGCTTCGGACAGAACAACGGAAGGACGGACGGATTTTTCCGACAAGAGGGTTCTAAGGCTAACGCATTACAGATCTGAAACACCAAGCTTCCGGCAGGACTACCATCATCAGCCTGAATGCGCCCACTGCAGGGCAAAGGCCCGTCCTGTATTTCTCTAATTAACACAGTCCTGTGCCAGCTGCGGCCACTCTATCCCCGGAAACACCTTTATCTCATCCGCCCACCTAACTTTCTGGCACCCCCTGCTACGCATGCCTTCTCTTGTAATCCAGTCTGTTACCCTTAGGGACCGTCAACTACCTTGCCTTCGCAGTACATGCCCTGCCCAAGCCCATTTCTTCCTCCTAAATTCGACTAGGATATATTTAACCCGTGTATGTTCCCTCATCCACTCTGCCCTCTTCCTTCTCTTAACGTTAAACCTATCATTTTTTCTTTTCATAGACCGCGGCGTTGTCCTTCACTTACGTTGAACCCTTCTCGTTAGCCTCCTTCTTGCCCAATAGGTGAGCACCGGTAAGATACAGCTGTTGTATGCTTTTGTCTTGAGGGATATTGGTAAATTGACATTCATGTTCTGGGAGAACCTGCCAAATGCGCTCCACCCCTTTCTTATTCTTCTAGTTATAGTGCAGGACTATGGTAGTCGGAAGTTTAATCTAATACCGGTTATTATTATTGTCCCCTCTGCGCGGCAAGTAATGAGTTTCTATTCTACGGAGAGCGTTAATAAGTAACCAATAACGCTCCTGGCTTTAATGGTTTCAGGTCATAATGAGACGAGCATAATCATGAAAAAAACAGTAATAAATTTCTTTTATCGCGCTCAACAGCACGAACACGATGCTATCAGACTTTTTCAGTCATTTCAAGCGGGGACACGAAAGCACAGCACACGACAAAACAGCATGCGACAAAACACCACAAGGAAATAAAGGCACAGCGACAAAACAGCACACCGAAAAAACAGCACGGCGACAAAATAGCACAGGGAAAAACAGCACGCGTCCAAACAGCACGCCGGACAAAACGGCACAGCGACAAAGCAGCACGACGACAGAACAGCGCAGCGCAGTACGGTGCAGCGTTGCAGAGGCTGCTGTAATGGTCGAGTGCCCCAAGGCAGTGGGAAGCGTAGCTGTTTTGCGCGTCTCTGCTTCGATTTCAGCCTTTTTTTCTACTTCATACTGTTTGCCGCCAAAGTTCGGAACATCAAAGGGGAGCGTATGCCAGGTTGCATGCTAGCGCTTGATAGATTAGATATGTGTTTGTTAGGTAAATGTTTCTTGTGGTTTCTGAGCAAAACGGTCAAATTTCCAAAAATGGACGTCATAATAGCATTGGCTTCCAAGCGAAAAAAAGTAGCTTTTTTGTAGTGCTCCGGAAATTGACGTTTCCAGATAATTCGCTTCTAAGTGAAAAAAGAGCTCTAGTATAAAATTACGCACACCAAAGGCAGGTTAGCTGGGTAACCCATTTCGCGAAGTAAAGAAACCACCCGCCAACCTCGGATAACCATGGTGCAGCGCCCTGGTTAAGCACAAGATCGAGCCGCTGAAAATAGGGTTGCCCTAGAACTTGGCGTATTCCACCTTCCAAACGCTGCTCCCGAGTAGCGTCTGCATAAAACACACTTCTTCGCTCACCACCTCTGAAGCGGCGATCTCGAGCTCAGCAGCGCACTACTTGGGGCCGCGAGAGAGGCACTCCTGTGTCGCCTCTCGCTCCCATTGGTTCGTTGCAAGCGCAAGTCGCTGTGCGCCTACCGGCTTTTCTACGCAGGTCATTATCACCGTTGCAAGCCGTGCGTAATAAAGGTTTTATTTTTACGACCGGAAGCCGCATCCGCAGGCCCTTACTGGCTGGCAGAGGACATAACCGGCTACAGAGACACGCACTTTCCCTGCTTCCCCCCCCCCCTCCGCCATCTTTGTTTCCACTGAGTCGCTGCTCACCGCTCGCGACTTTACCTTCTCTATAACTGACTTTATGGTGCGGGCTGTTGCGCTCCCAGTAGGGCTGTAGACATATATAGCTACACGAGGACAAGGGAGGCTGCGCCATAAAATGTAGCACTGCCAGGGGCTTGGTGGGCTTTTCCGTGACTTTTGCCAAGCGGGAAATGGCACAGTGAAAGTGTAATTACGTGGTGAACCAAGTACGAGGTACGTATTTGTAAGATTACAGAACATTGGGCTGAAATAGTTAGTGTAAAAGCATTTTTTAAGAGTGTAGCGCACACAAGTAGAGGCTCATAGTTACAGCAGAGCTGATTGTTGTTTTTTTTTCTTACATTGAGTGTCTGTCAATCTATTTCTAAGAGCTTACTAACAACTGAGTCATCCATGGCAAGTGTAGCTCTTGGTGTACTCTATTACCTTCCGACATTCGGCTATTTTTAAGCAGAACCCAATTAAAGAGCCATTTAGGCCAGTCTGGCTAACCCTGCTTAGTTGCCGGCTTGGGGCAATTTCCGGTACGAATCTTTCTTTAAATTTGGACAGCTGTCCCCGCGTCTGCCAGCTATAAACAGACGCGCTTTTAAGATGAACCTACGCCGGCACCTGATTCGTTTTGGCTTAGCTTGCCAAACAAAAGCATAACAACCCTCCCATACTGAGTATGTATCAGCATAAAATTGTGGGCGGTTATTAAATTCGAAAAATCAACTTTGCGAAGCACTGCAAAGAAATTGCGCCAGGTCTATTTCAAAAAAAAAGGAGGGGGAAGGCTGCCAGCCTTCTGGAAAGCGCCAGAAAATCCGTATAAAAACCGAGCTGTGTGGAATCCCACACCCGCGTAAGTTTAGTGCGAGCGCGCTTGTGGCAAATATGGAGATCTTCCTCACCGCAGTGAATGCCTCGCTTGATGACGGGACTTCGATCTCCATGCGAAACACTCGAAGGATTAATATACGATGAGCGGATTATAGCACGAAGTACTGAAGTCGACGACCTTGGAGATTCTGTGCCGAACTTGGCGCTACGGCTCTTTGTGCCACATTTTCTCGTCGCACAGAATTTCCGCGCAACAGAAGGCAACGTTCTAAACGCGGTCGAAACTGTCGTGGAATGATAATTACAGCCAAACCAAAGACGCCTAAACAAAATAACCCAATTCCTACATTGTGTTATCTTATCATTTATCAGAAATTAATGAATTCTTAAATCACTAGATGCAGGAAAAATAACTGACAGTGAACTGAGGCGCTTTGGCGTGGCAGAGGACGTATGTACACAGCCTTGCGAAGTTTCAGTATAATCTTGTTTAAATCGAGGCCTCTATCACAGAAGTACTAGATGGCAAAGCGGTCGCATTGTCCAGTGAATGCCTCATGCGTTCACTGCCCGCAAATAGTACGTCGGTGGCTTCAAGACGGCGTTTTCTTCGCAAATTGCTGCTGTAGTATTCGTCCGCACCTTTACGTTTTGTTCTAGTATATACCTCCTGAAAGCTGCAAGGAAAAAAGATAAACGTACTTTTCTTATGACAAATGTGAGTACTTTTTTTCTTCATACCTCGCCTCTCACTGCGTCTTTTGTCCTTTGTTCTTTTTCCTCTTCTTTGAAGTAGAGTGGAAAAAATTCCCTGTATTTAAATCCTTGAACAGACCGTCTTACCTAGCAGCACAAATTGTCAGTTCGAAAGGTACGCACTCCATAGAAAAAACCACCTTGAGTGTGCAACAAAGCGTCTAGATTTATAATTTTGATTCCGAGCAAAGCATCTTGAAGCTTGCTCGCTGAGAGGGAACCAGCCAGCAGCATGTACAAAACTGCACTGATTGCTGCGAAAAGAACAGCAACGCCTCAAAATAAGCATCGCCTGGTATTGTAGCTGTCATATTAAACCCCTCCTTCTGCGTTAATCACTTCGCGGAGAGGCACATTCTTTCTGTTCGGTTGAAATAAGCTTTCTTGCTATAAAGCGCTATAAAGATGCCCTTCAAGTACTAGCACGGGGCCTCGTGGAAACCTAGAAAAGCCACCGTTCCATTTCTACCACCTATTTCTTTGTTTGCGTCGCTCTTAATGAATAGCCACTCCAGCTCTTCTCACTGCAGCACTTCCTGTATTTTTTTTTTGTTTAATGCCAAGCCTCAGGGGCACTCCTGCCCGCAAGGACACCTTGTTATTTTTTTTTCGGGCACCACAATTTCGCCGGCGCCAAGGCATTGTCTAACCAGTGCGCTGTGCATGCTTGTTACTCTTCCCGTGTTTCCTTTGTTAAGCCGAGTTAACATTAGCAAATCATAAAATTGCGTGTCGGCGCTTTAGCCCCCTAGGGGCTGCTTTATTACCACCGGTGTTGCATAATACGCCAAGTTATGACCTCTTTCGCGAGACTAAAGTTCCGCAAGAGGCACCCCACTTTAATCTTGTCACCTCTCAAGCGTCGCTGTTTAGTAGCGGGACATTAATCTAGCTCTTTGTATTTTTCACTAAACTCGATAGCTGCATGAAGGGAGTGTAGCGCACAGGGCACAAGCTTAAGTGCTTTTTGCTTCGTAGTTTTATATTCTCGCCAGAACGCTTTATGGTAACGGTGCATTTGAAAGGGGCATTTGGTCGTGGTAATTCTTTCAAGCATTTTTAATTACTGGACGTTTTTTTTCTGTTTCAAGGTGCAGTCCATGCGGCTGCGGGGCACATCCTGAAATCGACCAGTATTTTTAGAAGGTGGTTTCTAAACTACTCAATGATAGTTTCATTGTGTTTGAAATCGAAACGTACTATACATCAAAACGACAAAGGACGAAACCGATGTTCCTTGCGTTACTTTCTTTCTATCTCTCGAACAATGGCAATCGATGAAAGCAAAATTACACGTTGCAAATCAAGTTCGCTTTCTGACGCAAGCTGGATTTCTTTTACACAAAGAGGATGGGTTGTACTTTTTTTTTCTTCGGTACATATTCTTCGTCCGTGTCGATCCGGCACTGCAGTTAATTTGATGGCTTGTTTTTCTTTTCCGCCATTTCCTTCAGCGCATACGAGAACGGGCACAAGCAACAGAAATGTGTGGTGCGAATCTAATTACTAGTCACACTCACACCGCAGTTCAAAGTGAGAAGCGCAAATAATTAGATGCATAGTTCCGTGGGGACACCTCAATCCTCCCTGGTTTTCCATCATGTGGCAGAGATCGAAACTTCCTTGTACTGCGCATCCCACACGGAAGTGCGTAGAGTAATTAGCAACTCTATGCTAAACGAGTTCCAACACTTAGGTGACTCTACTCCGATTGTTGTTGTTTTTTTTTAGAAAAGCACTGTTGTCGGGGCAACTACCGGGACAGCGGTGTGCGTTGCGCGAAAAGCAGTAAGGTAGAGACCGCAATCCATTCTGCACATGTCTCCCATTTCCCCTAGACCGGTACGATACATAACGCTTTTTTTTTCCACAGTGGAGCAACATTAAGCGTGTGGTTCTGTAGTGCTGGCGAGGCCCATGACAGCACTAAGAAGAGCTTTCGGAGTGCATTTGCAAAGCATATAAAGGCTCAACTTGTTTGTTTAAAACGGAAGCGATGAAAGAGAACCCACGTATTCACCTCAGCAGTAAAAAAAAATCTACAGACGCTTGTTGTCAACACGCCTCTAAGTCGAAAAAAGAAATTTATAATCAGAAATATTCAGTTCTTTTTAATTTGTAGCTTACAGTGTGTGGCGTAGAAAAAAGGTAATGTATTTTCTCTTAATGGGCTTGTGCTTTTCCTTTTAATAAACTGCGCTTGTTATTGCTAAGTGCATCTGAAGATATAAACCGAGAGATAAAATGAACGATCTACAGCACATTACGTACTACGTTAGCTGGTAAAGTTTGAAGGTGAAATCGTTCGCTTGGATCACCTTGCATTGCTGCCGTGGCGCACGTGCCTTTGAAGTTGAAGTTGCTTTCATAAAGTATAGCTCAGTTTTGATAAGGTTCGTGAAAGGAAACAGACAAAAAGCACATAAAATTTGTGGCTTTATCACAAAAAAAGAAGGATAACGATTCACTGAAATTTAAATGGTCAGAAATAGTACATAAGGAGATGAACTCACAATTTAGAGCGATAACCTCTGTGAAGTCTTTCCTCAGGATGAACTTCTTCACCGTGTTTTTAAAAGGCACTTTTTTTATGTTCAATACAGGCTTTCGCGTTCTGCGTGCGGAAAAATTGCAGTTACGTAAAATGACAAGCAACGTCCTCACGTATGATCTGCAGAGGACATTGGGAGTTCAGTACCTATATACGGCTCTTTTTATGCGCCATCCTTTTGTCACAAAAAAAAAAAACTACCGCGATTTCCGATGTGCAGTCCGCGGACTATAGATGCTTAAAAGTTGAAATTCTGCGCTTTTGCGGACTATTTATAGGTGCGGACTATACAACATTTGTTTTTCTAATATCGCCGTATATGGAATTAAATTCCCAAAGCCTGTTCTACCACGAAGTTTTGTGATGCTTACGCTTACGTGCTGATAGCACGCCTTGCACCTACGGGTTGTGTACAATCTAGTAAAAAAAATTACTTTTTCAGCGAAAATTCAGACTTGCAGACCTGTTATTATTTTTTTTTCGTTTCCCCATGACCAGTTATTTGTTTTTCCAAAACCTATGTTTGTTCTGCAATGCATAGCGCTGCTTTTTTACAAAGTGTGTTGTTATTTTGTTTCAGTGTTTATTTAGAAAATTGAAAATCTCTGCCTGTGTACTGTACTGCCAAGTTGATAAAGGGGGCAGGACCTCTGTCAAGCTTACGAGCTTTTAGTCCTGTCTCCTTCTCTGTCCAAGAGAAAAATAAAGACTGACTGAAACGCGAACTGTACCCCGTAAATTCTGGGATTTATGTCCTAATGGCATCTACGCACGCCGTTGGTGTGGCCGCCCGCTAATGTCTGGAGATAAATCTGACGGAATAAGAAACATTGCAATGCATGATAAGTGCAAAAGCATAATAGAGCTTTCAAGCCCCGGTGGTTCCAGAGCCTCGGGAACAGTGATGAAATTCCTAACTTTCTTTTATCTACTGTGGACAATAATGGTGGTGTGCAGAAAGATAAATAAAGAACATAAAATGCATGGATGACAATCAAGCGGAAAACGGTAGATATCACGGTCGGAAGTCGACCCTACGCCGCGCACGGGAAATAATCAATTTTCAGCACACGCTAGGAACAGCCTTAATAAACACTTAGGTAAGTGCGCTTTCCTACGGAGCTACATTAAGTTTACGCAGAGAGGTCGGGGTTGAGAACCTTGTGTGCATTTCTGATCACCCTTAAAATGAAGCAGTTTGTGTGAATGGCAGTTCTGAAATTTTGCGTTATTCAAAAGCATTCCAAGTGCCCGTGAAACAAACTACTTAACTTTTATAGCCTGTAAAATATTCCCAGTCCTTTATCTTCGTCTTTGTTTGAGTTTCGTTATTTCTAGACAGTATGGAGATCGTTAATCCACAAAACTGAGTCACTTGAAATGCTCAATCAATTTAACAAAAATAACTCATTAACCAGCCGTTTCAGTTTGAGCGCATTTGTATGCTTGATTCAGAACTCACTTCATTCGTAAGGATGTTATAGAGAATTTGTGCTGCTGCAAAGATTGTTCTCTCTCTCTCTTTCCCCCTCTCTCCCACACACACACACACCCACACACGCACACACACAAGCGCGCACGCCCATGCCCACACGCACACACACGCACACACATGCATTCCTAGCCATTGTATTTCCCAAAAACCTCTCCTTATCAAGAGAGAGAAACAGAAGAACGGAAAGACAGGGGGTTTAACCAGGCGATGCCCAGTAGGCTGCCCTACACGTATGGAGGGGCACACATGCGGATTGTTCCTTCGTCATGTCTGAAGGCACCAGTCATTAGTTTTGCTCGAAACAATTTCCAACTCGCTACCTCTCCCACAGCAGTACTCTTGCAGGTATGTATACCACATATATTAATGAAGCGCATATATTAATGAAGCATCGTCGCGACCACCTCGAAAACATTACCGTCTTTCATTATGGACTGAAGTGTCTTTGGGGTTTAAAGTTAGGCAGTCTTCTGTGACAGCATTGCATATAATTCTAAGTAGCTACCACGGAGAAGCGAAACCTGACCACACTGGCAAAGCTTACTGATGCCGTTCTTCCTCCATATGACTCGTGATATAAGGAAGCTGGCCAGCTACTTAAGCACGACAGGCAGCTAACGAGCATTTTTACTGACAGGTTATACTTTATCTCTAGACATTAGAAGCGTTTTTTTCACGAACGCCTTCAGATGCTAACGAATCGCATAAAGTTATTGTTATCGCTATTTCAGGACAGAACAATTGCACAGAAACAGGAGACGCACAGAGCTTCCACTGATGCCTTGTCCTATTTGTCTACGCTCGTCCTGTATTAAGAGCGATAAAAAAAAATCAAGTATTGAAACAGCCGTGAGCAACTAGGCCAAACGCATGTTCCACTTGTGTTGCCTCGGGCACAGGACAAAACAAAAAAATGTCGAGAACAAAATAAAGAAGCGTGCATCCGCGCGCACTTTTCAGCGCATCGGCCCAGGAAGCGCCGTCGTTCACTCACCGGCGAGGCCGATGACATGGCAGAGCGCCAACACCGCCCAGCACGGGCAGCGCGCAGCGGAGGCGAAGCAGGTCCGGAGGCCCATGGCACGATGCGAGCGGAGGGGCGCGCACGCTCGCGGCCGGCCTCCGAATATCCGCGAGGACAGTAGTCCGACGACGAGTGCGCCGCGCCACTGGTCGAACCGCGGGCGCGCACCCTATGGCCGAGTGTGATGCGCGCAGCGAAGGCGCCGACCGCGTGCGCGAAAAACTCCGGGTCAGACTCGGGCCGCCCGGTGCGCCGCCGCCGAGCCCCATGCGGCGAGCACGGGAACTGCGCTCCCGGCTCGGACCGCCGCTGGCCGAGGTAGGAAAAAAGCTGAACGCGAGAGCTTTTCCCCACATCAGCCACTCAACTCGGGGGCATGTTATACAGCAACATGGTTAGCTGGACCAGATGATATTGATCGATTTCCTAAAGCGCTAAGAGCACGATGGATCATGTTTTTTCTTTATTCTTTCTTCCTTCCTTCCTTTCTTTCTTTTTCTTTCTTCTTTCTTTCTTTCTTTCTTTCTTTCTTCTCTTTCTTCCTCTTCTTTCTTCCTTTCTTCCTTCTTTCTTTCTTTCTTTCTTTATTTCTTTCTTTTCTGCTTTCTTATTGCATTATTAAGAGGTCTCGGCTCTGTTCCGTACATGGAGAAAACTATGCACAAAATGAATGTCGCTGGTAAGAACAATCACCGGCTGTCATGATAGCCCCCTGGATCTTCATTGCATTGGCATCCCCGCCATCTTCGCAGGTCATCAGCAGCGCTTAGAAAGGGAGGCAGTGCAAAGAGCGAAGACTAGTGCACCGTTCTTAGTTTTGTGAGGGGTCCGAGTACTTTTCGTCGCCCCTTGGCAAACACTGTGAGCGCATGGAACACGAACTGCTCCAAAACATGCTAGAACTTATGACCTTATGCTTGATGTATAGAGGTTTACGCCCCGTTTCAGCAGCGATGCATGCTTTTGTGTTCCTTTGTTACCTAATGATCTGTCACCTATTGCTCCAATAAAGACTTGGCTGGAACTGGGTTGACGACGCCTGTGATCGTTAGATGACGTAAATTGGATCGAGCTCAAAAAACAATGTAGCACATTTATATGCGCGATGAGCCTCGCATTTTTCACACCTGTGTCGGTCGATCGTAATTCATCAATGCTCTCTAAGCGAGACAGAGCATAAGTGCACAACAAGGAAGGTACCGAAGCTAAAAATGTCGTTAAGAAAACAGTCCTTCTAAACACACTCGGCATCCACCTTGTCATAACATTCATTTCTAATCCACGGAATTTCGGGAGGCGCCAGAAGCGCAGAGAGCATTTTATACGTGCGATTTTGCAGCGAGGAGGAAGAATCGGTCATGATAACTGCCATGTTCGCAAAACATCTCTGGGTACTCTCTTGTTTTCTCGAGATTACGCGCTTAAAATATCCCCGTTGAGTTTTGCGGCGTTCGCTACTGACTGCCAACAGATGGCGCTAGATGTCAAATGTTACGGAAAGCTGGGCATGAGACATCACCCAACAGCGTGCAGTTGTGGTTTATTGTCCCCTCGTCTTAGCCGCAACATGCTGAGAAGGGCGCAGTCTTTTTCTTGCGAGTCCGGAAGTACTGGTTCTTGTGGACCTTTGCCTCTTCGTAGCGTCATTCGATTTTCGCCAGCGTTACCCTTATAAAAATGGTCTAGAGACTGTCTATGGTGTTCTTACAGACTCTGTTGCCTTCCTATAGATATTTTCTTTTGTCTATTCACAGCTTGAAGAATGTCCACGGAAAAATATCTACTAAAACTGTATGACCATAAATCTTTGTATTGTCTGCAGACTGTCTATACGATTTGCATTGCTTATAGACTAGTCAGTAGGAGTGGTCCATAGACGTCTATAGACGTAATAGTCAAAGGTCTATAGACAGTGTATAGACTGTCTCAAGAAATTTTATTTATTACAACATAGGGCACACTCCAGGCGGCATTTTTGCTACACACTCCAGGGTTTGTCTAGCGCTTCCAAAAGAATAAAGCGATACTACATTCGTTTTTTTTTTGCTATCTATTCCACTAAGTGAATTATGTTTGCGGGCGACCCTGGCAATTTAATTGATGCTTAGCGTTCCCGTCCCGTATGGTTTAGAACGCGGCTCAGTAATTGTTCGAAAGCACGCTCCCATCACGACAGGCAGAAAAAAAGAAACGTACGAAGAAGATAGTCGGGATAGGTGAAAGCGCAGGGTAAGTTATTAGCCCGTAATAACGGGACATCACTCTCTGGCCCTGAGCGATCTGTTCACTCCTTCGAGAGACGTGCCCCGAATAATGCCGCCTCGACACCGAAACTGTCTACCTATCGTGGAGCGATTCGGGGGCGTCGCTTCGTTTGAATTCATTATTGTCAAAAGCGCCGGCTCACATGTGCACTGCGCCCCATCGCTTGCTCAACGACGCGTTTCCAAAGCGCTTCGCAGCGGAGTCGGAGCCATCGGGAAATGAGAGCGTTGCGCACCGCCCACCAGTTTCGGAGCGTCGCTCTCTGCCGCAGCGTAGGTCGGCGTTTGATGAGTAGATTGCTGGCCCACCGTACTCTATTCATTTCGTGAAATGGGTTAAGCCGGTGAAGACCTTTGGCAGTGTGAACAAGGAAGGAGAAAGAGTGCGTCAACAAAGGCATGAGCCAACCGCTGAGACGCGAAGTTTACTCGTTTAACAGTCTTTAATGTAGTCTTTACCAAAAGTAACCGAAAAGTAACTGAATCTGTGTAAAGTAAGGTCAACCCTTGTCCTCACATTTTGACACCTTTCGGTCTTTAAGGGTGCCGTAAATCTTAAACTATACGGTACAGAATGAGTTTAGGGGTGATCAATTGGATTGATGCGGAGAACATGCGAATGCATTCCCATTCTAATTCTATTCCACTCTTGATTCCATTTCATATCTGATTATATTACACTTCTGATTACCTTCTTGTTCTGACCGCTTCCTTCTATTATTTTTTTGCTGCGTCATTCTTAGTCATTTTTATATGAGCTGAGTCATTCTTAGCCCGGCGTCTCGCTCCTTTCCCTAAGAAGTGGAGAAGGAGAGGGTGGAGAGAGAGGGGAGACAGAGAGGGAGCAGGAGGAAAGAGGCGGCGGGTTGGAGAGGAAGACAGTTGGAATGTGGCAAGTGCAGCCTTCTGCCTGGTGTGACGACGGCGGTCATCGGATTTTCGTTCCAATGAGGCATCTATGCTATTGCTTAAAAGAGTAAAGTGTGAACATTCATGCACGACGAACGCGCGTATGGATATCCATCGAAGATAGCCTGTACAGGTGCGAAAATCCGCAACTGGCGCTGCTTCAATTATGCTATTTAAGCGTTCAAAGTGCACGCCTCACTCTAAGAGATGCTTTAAGTTTCGTTAGCCTTCAAACCTCTATGCGCGTGGCTGCCGCTGGTAAGTACCCATTGCGCGTCCTCAAATGGAGTCTGCGTTTGGGTGAGGCGATGCTGTCTCTGAAACTGCCATCGTGGCAGAGACACCGAAACTCATTGCCCAGCGGTGCAAACCTTCATCAGCGACGACACTGCGCAGTTATAAATCTGCCAGCTTGATCGTGTTCAAAGGCCACATTTTTGTACTGCACTGTTTGCTATAAGCCTCACATTCACAGTTTCGCAAAAAAAAAGGCACACAAGTAAGCGTTCTTCGACTCCAGTCGGCACGGCCAAGTGGTTTGTATAAGCGTTCGCCTACAAATCTGAAAACTATATTTTCGAGTGCATACCCTCGTGTTTTGTTTTTTTTAACCCCTGCCATCGAGCATCCGTTGCTGGAGTTGAACCTGAATATTTCGCGAGCAAGTTCCATTCCGGGTTGCAAAGAATGAGGTTAGAAGACTTGGCTCTAAACACTTACTATTATTATTAAAGGTGAATCGAGTCTTACAACCGCCGCCGATGCCAAAGGGCCCGAATCAAATACTTAATGCGAAAAACCAACATATTCTATATGTCCAGCACTCATAGACAAAAACATTGGATATTGAAATATTGTGAGGCACAGTTACGGAAATATTGAAGGTAGTGGTCCATACTTCCGATGCATACCAAAATCTTCCTTTTGAAGTTTTTCCGTCGTTTGCATCGAGCAGTTTACTGCCATAGAGAACCAATGGGGAACGGTTTTCACGATAGCAAAAATGTTAATAGCAAAAAAATGCCAACCTGTCGATGGTCAATCTGCGGTTATAATGACCTTTTATAGTGATATCTTACAATATTTGGAAAAATTACGCTCATAAACTCCTTTTCTTTGAAAAATGCTTTGGTACACAATTGCTGGGTATGATTTCTGTCAAAGACGATACTTTCGCATTCTGCTGCTCTTAGGGGCGAGGTTTCGCTCATATTTCGCCTGGGGACAGGTTTTTTTTTTTTCGACGCGTGCTAATAGACCTCTTTCATAGTTGGTGGAGTTGGAATTATTTCGCAAGTTATGTTCTCTAGACGAGTACTCTTTTATTGTTTAGTCGCAGGTCCAACTAGATGGATCATGGTAGTCGTGACTTAAGTACCGACAGAGCAGCATTTTAGAATCCCCAAATAAGAGGAAAAGAATTCCACAGCGCGGCGAGCATTGCGGCCAGCTGCAGAAACTACTCGAGTGGTCTGCATGCCTGAGTCTAGTGGACACTGGATTTGTGACGATTTTTGAATGGCATATGCGCTAGCATAGCGTGCGCATTGGCGCACTGACAAGCAGGTGTTTTCCATGACCCTCAAGATTAAAGCTGGACTCAAGCGTATATGGGGCACTTTGCGTGCCATTGCGAAAATTCGTTGTATTGGCGCCTAACTGACTAGCTTATTTGTCAAAAAGTAATAGCCAACGCAACACAAAACGATGAGGTGATAAAGAAGACCATTCTGGTTATTTAATGCGTTAGCATTGCAAACCCCGTCTTCGCAAAAACTACGCGTCTGTTGTTCTGTGAATGAATCTGAGTTGAATGTGGAGAGGTGCGGGAGTGGGTAGGAGAAAACGTGGCGACGAATCACAGAAGTCAAGAGAAGGAAAGCGCCGGCCACACGCTCTATACACAGCAGCAGTGCCTACTCCGTCTGTCCGTCTGTCCGTCCGTCTGTCCGTCTGTCCGTCCGTCTGTCCGTCCGTCCGTCTGTCTGTCTGTCTGTCTGTCTGTCTGTCTGTCTGTCTGTCTGTCTGTCTGTCTGTCTGTCTGTCTGTCTGTCTGTCTGTCTGTCTGTCTGTCTGTCTGTCTGTCTGTCTGTCTGTCTGTCTGTCTGTCTGTCTGTCTGTCTGTCTGTCTGTCCGTCCGTCCGTCCGTCCGTCCGTCCGTCCGTCCGTCCGTCCGTCCGTCCGTCCGTCCGTCCGTCCGTCCGTCCGTCCGTCTGGCTGGCTGGCTGGCTGGCTGGCTGGCTGGCTGTCTGTCTGTCTGTCTGTCTGTCTGTCTGTCTGTCTGTCTGTCTGTCTGTCTGTCTGTCTGTCTGTCTGTCTGTCTGTCTGTCTGTCTGTGTGAAGCCTCCACCTTCCGACACCCTTAGGTGTCGGATGGGGCCTCCTCTCGGAAAAAAATGGGGAGGGGGTGCACGTCAATGTGTCTTCCACGTCCAACCACCACCCACCCAGCACCACGAGAATCCTGCTGATACCAAGAATCCATTGTGAAATTCAATACAAAACGCAAATGTCGTCTAGCAGTGGTAGAGACGCAAAGGCCAGGGCGAGGTCTAATGCTAACGCATAGACCGCTGCATGAGCCGCATTGTTTGTCTAACTTTATTTTGCAGACATCATCGCTGTCGTTGTCTGAAGACTACTCGGGCTTGCTGGTCCGTTTCAACGCATATCTCTGCTTCGTTATCACCTCTTCGTGACTTCTCGTGCACCAAAGTTGCGCACGGCCAATCACTGACCAAACCTTAACTTAGAGATGACTGGGGCTGATATTACACAGCTTCTATGCGCGCATTGCCACACCTGAAAGAAAATACGCCTATGTTTTTAACTTCAAAAGGTGGGTACGTTTTTACTGCTCGAAAATTTGTGAAAGAAAAAGGGAATAAGAGGGACCGACTTTCCAGAAAAATTAAAAGCTGCAACGCTCATAGCGATAGCCAAAAAGTGCGCTTTTCACTCTCTCTCTCTAATTTGTTCTGCTTGCGCAGGTACCTGCACTATATTGAAGAGTACAAATGCGATGTTGTTAAGCAACCACAAAGCATCGGTGGCATGCCAAGCGCTTCACATGCAGTTAATGACAAGGCAGTCACAGTTCGCTCCTGGCTGCCGCAAGAAGTTGTACTTCTCGTGGTGCGAACACGTTAAAATATGGCTATATATAAACGTCGTGGAATGCGCCGTCGCAAACGGCGAGGCCAGTATTAAAAAGAGGTGGAGGCTCTAAATACAGGAGATTACTATTGTCCCGGTGAAGGCGTCACACAGACAAACCTGTTCTGGTGACGTAACTGCCAGTGTACTGACGTAGTTTTTCTCCAGTCAGAAAGCATGTTCCAGGCTGGTGACGTCACTCTCTGATCGGTGACGTCATGTCCCGCCAGTCACTGGTTTTTCTTTGCTGGGGTGACGCTTCTGATGACGTCACTGCCCACCAGCTAATCAAGATTTTTCTAGAGAACACCGCACCTTCGCTGCCGATTTTTTGCTCCAGTGAGGCTTCTATGCTATTCTATAAGTTCAGCAACCCCAACGCAATTTCTAAGCGAGCTTTTGGTGGGCGAAGAGGCGAAGTGTGGTCTAGAAAAGACCTCTGAGCGTATACTGAAACATGGATTTGATGTGCAGCTGCGCAAGCCTGGGTGCTCATCACTGTACCTTACTCACTGAGTCCTTTAGGGACGCGCACTATTGCGAGCTGTGCGCTTGCTTAAATTCATTGCGGTGACCGAATACCACCAGATCGTACTAAGCTGCGCTTCAAGTGCTCGCATAACGAACACATCGGGGGACCCGCAGTCCCATTTTTTTCGAATTGCACCGATACATCAAACTTCACCTGACAACTGTGCGCTGGTTCATGAGAGGACTGCGATATTTTATTACAGGACCGCAGCGACTCGGACCTTATCAGGAACGGCGTCTTCAAGCGACCAAGCTTATTGCGCAAGCGAGAAAACAAAAGTTCTACGTACGTGATGGAACAATGACATTTGGGACTCGGAGCGTTTTCAGATACCCGCTGCGAGTGATCGATTTTTTGATCCGTCTTCCTCACCCCGTGTTCCTAAGAGACTCCGGCCAGACGGTCATCGAGGGAGAGCCCAACCGGCCTTATTGACTAAAACAGAAAAGACCATCGCATTAAGCGAGAAAAACACGAAAGTAGTGATTGAAGAGGGAACTGCTAGGCAAACGGCGAGTCAGATGATCGTAAAAGAAAGGCCAAGTTTTCCGAGGAATCATCGCGGTAAGTTTTACGGGAAGCTACTACGTTCACGGTGGTTTTCTCCGCAGAAAAGTTTGCCATCTGTCGCTGAGCCCGTAAAGTTGTACGAAAGAGCCATTTTTTTTATTGTGGTTGTTTCTGACCAGAGAATGTTTTGTGTGTTTCATCGGCCAAGACAATCGCGTCTGGGGTTGAGCCATTTGTCACGATGAACCCGAAATAAGCGTACAAGACATACATGGATTGAGTTTGAAAAAAAAAACTGATCGAAGGATGGCTTGCGGTTCAATCGTTTCCAGGCGAAAATTCGACGCTTTCACGTCGCTTTCCCAACCTAGTTTCCGCTCTTTCTTTCGAACAACCTGGCCGCCTTACATGGCTTTAATTTTTAAATCGCCGGTTTTCTGTTGGATATACGCTTTTTCCGGCCTTATGCTCGGATTCTATTCAATTCGAAGCTTCAAAACATGCAGTCCTTGACTCTACCTCGTTCAGACGAAGAACACGTTATCATCGGCGCTCTTTGGCCATGATACCCTTGCGCCGTTAAATCGTCTTTATGAAATGTTATATCTGCTGCTCGCAAAATGAGCCGAACTGCCAACATCTCGCTGTTGCATAGCCCGTTTTGAAATTAATTCCTTGTATAACACTTTATAACTCATCCTAACAGTGCTAGCGTCTGATTCATTGCCGCTTGATTCTAGTAGGCGCCTAAAAATTCCCCATTCAGTGATGCTTAGGTTCACTGAGAGAGTGCTAAAGCTTATGTTACTCTTTCATAAGATCGCATCATGGGCTCTGACAGCGTAAAAAAATATTAAAATAATGTGTCACCTTGTTACAATAAGTGGGGACATGTTTGTCGAACGCCACGATGGTGTCACCTTTGAAGACTGAGAGGGACGGAAATATTTTTTGAGAAGTAATAGCGGTGCTCATTCTATCAAAGAGAACCGACTGGTTTTCACGTAAACGTTGTAGATTTGCATGAAATCATTTCATATTATGCCAGCTTTGGATTGAACATAAGAAAGATACGAGAGAAAAAAAATAAGAGATAATCAACGCTTGACGCGTGAAAATTGCATAACAGTCCCTAACCATATTATTTGCATGCTTTACTCTGTGAAAACTATCGGTGCTACGTGCTCTGCGTCTTGCTAGTGTGCGAACTCTCACTGCATAGGATATCGAACGAAGCTGAACGTGCGCTTCTGCACCACTGAGGGTAAAACCACTGCTAACATACACACTCTATACCCACCGTTCACGCTGCATGTAAAGAGCAGCGAAAAGTCGATCTACAAATGTTGGTTGTCTGAAGGCGAATATTTTAACAGCAAGAAAAGTTTTTAATTCTGCGTGTACGACGTCGCACGGTCCGAGGTGTCGTAACGATAATGGTAAAACTTATACGCCTGCGTAACTTGGATCTATCCACAAAATATGGTCCACGCAGGAACTTTACCGTTGTGTGTTACATCAAGGCGGATATTATGCAAGTGCATGTCCAAAAGGATGTTCAATGTGAGATGTCTACGTGAGCTGTAGACTCGGGGTCTACGTGAAGGAGAACGGCGACTAATAGCAAATTAAAGCGCGAACTGCTGATATCTGCGCAGTGTAAAAATTACAATGCGCTTGGCTGTGCCGCACTAAACTGGGCAAGTACAAAAGATCATTTTAAAGCATGTATAGAAATTCCCACACAATTCTTGTGCTGGAAGGCAAGCGATTGCAAAATGTTTTTTTCAGTTTAACTTAAGCGCTGCGTCAATTTCGGTAAAATTCAGCTTTATATGCGTGTGGCATTTCAACAGAACAATAGTGATGAGTTCGTTGTTTTCCTTGTGAACAACTACGAACTCAAAATAAAAAGAACTACAAAATTCAACCCACACAGTTTGAGCATGCAAAATCCTCTCCTTGAGTTTACTGTGGGGCTACTCTGAAAGTGGCAGGAAGTCGTATTTGCCAAGCATACGGAGCACTTCAATGTCATGCAATCGTTAAAATTGTAGGCCGTTCGTCGCAGCTAACTGGATACTCCAGAGAGCACTCGGTGCCCTTCACTACGGCGCCCGAGTAAGGCCCCATACCGCTTCGGGACGACAAACCGCACATACGCAGGCCGCTGTTTCTCATTGGCATCCAATTGCCGCTTAAAGCGCAGAATACAATATGTAGCAAGACTTAGCTAATACTACTAAGCATCGAATAATAAATACTGCGATCAAAATTCTACAGCTCCCATACCGGTCAAATGATGCGTACGTTTATAAACGCTGCGCAAAACAAAATACTTCAAGTGCCGTGTTTCTCACAATGCGTTCGTAACTCCGTAGGATACATAATTATACAGATTCAGCTGAACTTTGAAGGCAGATATCTTTGAAAGCGTTCAGGCAAAGAAAGCTCTACCAAATGCAACAGCCAAGCAACAAGACCACCTGTAATTTCCAGTGTGAACGCCGCGCGCACTAAGTGCCGTAACTGAAAAGTTTGTAAATTCGTTTCTTTTAAATGCGCGATTCACAACGGTCACTATACCTTCTTCCCTTGTGCCCGCCTGGTCGCATATAACTTACGTGCCGGTACAGGTTTCATCTTCTATTCTCGCTTTTATTTTACTTGAGAAAGTTTATTTCTCAACTCTTCTTTATCATAAAGAATGTGGACAGGCAATCTTCAGACACCTAGAAGTTTTTCAGCACTCACAAAAGTTTTTGGGCATGGCGGTCAAATTTCTGATAGAGGCGAAGTTCTAGAGGCCCGTGTACTGTGCATTGTCAGTGCACGTTAAAGAACCCCAGATGGTCTAAATAGCCCGAGTCGCTTTGGGATGTTAAACGCCCATAATCCATAAAGCATAACAGAAGCAGTTTTTGTTATTTAAGAGGAATAAATTCAACAAATTGAAAGCGATAAAGTTGAGTACTTATCGATATAATAACATCGACTAGGACACGTAATTACCTTATGTGTTGGCAATGCGGAAGCATAAGAAGCTGTTAATGCATTTGCCGGAAGTGATATCACTTCCGGTCTGGTGACGTCACTTTCCTCAAGGAAATGAGCGAATCTTATGACCGACGTCAGACTTTATCCCGACGAGGCTTTTATAATGCGGAAATAGTACGGGAATAGATCGTCATTGTGCGGCATTAACCGTAGAGACGATATTTCTTCCAATACGTGAGGTATTGCTGATCTATATAAGTCCTGTTTTCCTCCTTCGTTGCCGCATTCAGCATTTGGAACTTCTTTTGTGCAAAGAGGAAAGCTCTCCCATAGCGTCGCTTTAATATTCTCAAACTACTCCCCACAAAAGCGGGTGAGACAAGGCGAAACAACGAAAGAGAGCAACCCGCCTCTTTCACTTCTTCGCATCGTTGAAGCCTTCGTTCCTTCTTTCCTTTCCTCACGCTCATAATGGAATCTACGCGGCTCCGCCAACGCACCCAAAGTGGGAGCGCCAGTGAGTAAAGCGAGCAGCGCGCTCTTCTGCATCCAAGTGTTCCGGGCTTCGAGTGTTTTCCAAACACGGGGACTGCTCTCAACTTCCCTGGGAGTCGCGTGCGTGCGAGAACAAGCAGCCGCGAAAATTCTGCCCGGCTTTAGAATTCGCAGTTCCTGGTGCTGGATCCTCGGTAGTCCCGGTTATTAGCGGCACGCCGGGCTGATTTCAATGTTCAGTTCCAAAGAAAAATGGGGATTTAAACTCGAAAGTGAATCGGAACTGAAACTGGCCGGCGAACATAACGCGGAGCATAAAGCAACAACGCCACGGACAGAGACAGATCTTCAAGCCCTCTGCGCTGTATTCGCGCGTGCGCCTAGTTCAAATGCGGAACCTCTTGAGATCAGCGCACGTGAAAGCGCTGATGGCGGGATAAATCACTGAGTGTTCGAATTTCGACACTCTATACACGGTCCTGCATTGCTTCTGTGCATTAAGGTAGCTTTCGTTCGTTTCATGCCGTAAGAGTACAGGCGCGGGGATTTCGAAGCACTTGCGATGGCACTCGCTGCCTCGTCTATGATTCGCATCAGCGTGTTCTCGATGCCGGCGGTTATCATTGCTGCCACTACAGCTGTTCACAGTTGCTCACGGTGCATTAAAGGAGGAAGAAGAGCTGAAAAGATTTGTCCAGCCATTAAGGTACTTGCGACGACACCTCGTCTTTCAGCACAAACAAAAAATTGTCTAATCGAGTTATTTCTAGATAACTGAATGCATGGATAGTAGCTTCTTTGTTTTCTCCTTGTCTTTGTTCGGCTTGTTATATGCACGTTGTGCAGAAAGCCTCTTCTGTGAGTAGTCCCGGTCGTGAGTTCAAAATGAAGCGCGCAAACTGGACATTATGGGATCAAGTGTATATTTAGGTATCTACCCGTTATTGTCCATACATCTTTTCTATAGCCGGATACAATTCAAGAACGAACCGACTTTCCCCCGTCAAAGGACCCCCCCCCCACTTCCAGCCAATGGCGTCGGCCGTTTCTCAAGAGCCTGCCAGCGTGACAATGCAGGGAGTGGCAGACTCTCCCTCTGTTGTCCGGGACAGTCCCCTCCCCGCATTGTTACGCCACTCCCTGCATTGTCACGCTGGCGGAGTCATGAGAATCGGCCGACGCCATTGGCTGGAAGGGGGGGGGGGTCATTTGACGGGGGAAAGTCGGTTCATTCTTGAGTTGTATCCGACTATAGTTTTTGTGTCGATATCTGATAGTCATATTATAGCTTGCCTAATTCATATTTTTGCGTCTAAAAGAAACGACAGGTCAGCGAATTCATGAAGCCAAAATTTCGAATTAGCACGGCTAGATCTGCAGCGCTTCTTGTTTTTTCTTGCTATCCGTGGGAGCTGCTGGAGTATCGACAATTGTTTGTTCTTTACAGCTGTTCAGTTATATAAATTATACAAAGCATGACAAGAATGCCGCAAACTAAATTTGCGCTCGCGGATGTCACAACCACCAAGAACCCAAAATGAAACGACAGATTACGGCCATTGTAATACAGATGCTAGGCGCATACCATTGCGCATGCAACTACAAGACTATGTGCTAACGCGTAAAAGAAAAGATAGATGTGAGCATCAGCCTGTTGTGTGCAAATAATCACACAAAGTGCGAAAGTCGTCGTGTTTCATGATCCACAGGCGGCCGCTATTCAACGCCTAGGTTCTTTTTATGTACGGTAGTGCCCTCTATTGCACTGCTCCGGCGCACACCACCTCCTCCAAAATATTCCTTGCATCTTCCTCCTCCTTCGCCTCCTTCCGAGTCACGCATGCGCATGCCTTCTCAGGGACACCTGCGCTCGCCTCATTTGAGGACGACCTCCCTCAACGCGTAAGCGGGAACCGTCCTATAACAGCTCGAAATATTTTCACATCGACTGTTACGACCCGCGTGCACTGTTTCAAATGTGGCTTTTGCTAAAGGGAATTGCACTAAAAACATCTCAAATAATATTCAATACCGAGCACCAAACTACAAGTCGTAATCTTTCGTCCACACACTCTGCATTCAGATGTCGACAGGATGAGGCAGTCAGTAATATCGGCAACAGAAGAAATGCGTGTAAGAAAAAATGTCCGCGTGAAAACGTCCCCTGAAAAAAAGTCCTCGGAAAAAGCACCCGCTTGGAAAAATAGTCCCCACGTCATAAATTACGCACAAAAAATGATTTCTTCGGGAATGCACTAGACAAAAAATTGTCTTTATTAGACCCTTTGACTTTGAGATTAGATGTAAACATAAAGTAGTTTGCCGTATTAGATCACGCTATGATCACGTGGTGTATGTCATACCAAGAAAAGCCACGCCACGAAGCCCTTTCCGCCGGTGATTTCGCTGAAGCGCCGAACGATCCAGAGATGCCCTCGCCCTCGGCCACTTCCTTTCCGCCACCACCATCTCTTTTTTGTTTATAGAATCCCCGCGGTGGGTGGTGTTGGCGTTGTGAGTGTACAGGCGGGATTAGACTTAAAGTAGCCTGTCGTCAACTGCTCCGCCTGAGTAAGTGATTTAAATGATTGTGCCTGTGCCACTGTTCCAAAAGTCCACATGTCCAACATTCTCAGAAAAAAAATTTTGAAAATTGAAAAATTGTCAGATACTGTTATGAAAATATTGAAAGTAATGGTCTATTCTTCTGATATGTAGCAAAATCTTTCTTCTCAAGTGTTTCCATTGATCGCATCAAACAGTTAAGACTGCCATAGGAAACCCATGGGGAACACTTTCAACGATTCCAATAACATTAAATACAGAAAAAAAAAGCGCAAGACTGCCGTCGGGTTATAGCGGATACACTGATTGTTATAGTGAAATTTTATATCATATAAAAAAATTGCGTTCATAAATGGTTTTCTGCTCAAAAATCTTTTTGTCTAGAATTGTTGGGTATGTGTCCTCTAAAAACTTCAAGACTGATGGTGACTCTGATCGCTGCTCTATCTGGGAGCCTTCAGAGTACACGATGACGTCCATTACGTTTGGCACAGCACCAGTGGAGGGATGAACACCTGGAATCGGTTCTTTGTTTAATCACATCCAGGCCGATAGGTGCAGTCGTTGTAGAGTACAACGTTGCATGAATGTTGGACTTGTGTCCCCCATCAAGAGTAACCGAGTGGGCGCTCCACATCGCATGCAGAAAACTTGGAGGGTTTTACCACGTTTTAGCTCTGCTTATCCACCTGTGGGCACAGGAAACACATCGTGTATCAAAGCAGTCTAGTACTTCTTGGGAAGCTTCTGGCATTAGTCTATTAGGAAACGGTGTACAATTAAACCACCTCTGCAGCCGTTACGTTTTAGCAGAGCACCAACGGGGACAACTATCCGGTTTCGAGCGCACTGCATACCGGTACTGCACGTAACTTAGGTTCCGCGCCAGGCCGGGGGAAAGCTTGTACTCATTAAATAACCGGTGGGTACCCGCCGGCACCGGGGATTGAATATCCACCTTCTCACATGCGAGGCGAGTGCTCAAATCACAGGGGGCTTAAAGGGCGTTTGGTGGCACACGTCCGGGGACATTTTTCCTCGCTTCGAAATGGGTATATATTTCCCTGGGGTGTTTTTTTCCAGAGGCATCCTTTCCGGAGACATTTTATCCGGGGACGTTTCTTCCGGAACCTAGAAGAAATATATAAGATGTGAACAGGCTCGGAAAGTTCGCGACTTTTTGGATGCATGCGGGACACGGGTCACACTAAGGCAGCGTTACCGGTCCTAATTCTGTTGTCAGTAAGTCCGTCTCGGAGGAAAATGGTGACGTGAGGCTGTTGGGCGGTCGGTTTCAAGGAATACGCTCTCAGAGACTTATTTTGGTGGTGTGAAATTTTTTCCAACCGCCAGGCAAATGGCAAAATTGTTCGTGGTAAATGGTGTCATTATTGCGAGAATAATCCCCTCCCGCCTCTTTTTCACCATTATATCATGGGTGCTACAGTACTTCGAAAGCCCTTGAGAGGTTTCAGGAACAAAGATACCAACCTGGCTTCCGTGAACACTTCAATGACGTGAGCTGCGCTGTTTTTCTGTTAATTAAAGTTAAATTTAACGCCAGTTTTCTACCTCCTTCAAAAGAATATTAAGCTGAACAAAATAATACTGTAATTTTTTATTCCACCTAAAAGGAAAGTGTACTTAAAACAAGAAATTATGAATAAATGTCTCCGCTTCTTCTTGCGGTATTTCCTACGAAAGTAATTCATTTTCTTCTTCAGCTTTAGGGCGTAACCTTCTGCACACAAGCTTCTCATCTCATTATTCATACTGTCATTGGTGTTGACGTGGAAGAGTGGCAAGCGTAAATCAGAATAGCAAGCGCTGCAGTCATCATCAGAGCTGTAAAGGTGCCGTGCGAATTATTTGGACCGTTTTCTTAGCATTTTGCGGCACGAAGTGCGCTTTCCCATCGATAACCACGAGATAAGTTTGAGTTCTTTTCCACTAAGCAAGCCATTTGAGCATGCGCAAAAAAGGAAAAGCCGTACGGTGCGGTACGAGATCCGCTCCTGACAATTTACCTCGCATAATTGTAACCCTCTATAGATACATCGGCATATCCTCTATTCCGTTCTCTCCGCGCAGCTCCATTGTACCCCTTGAATCACAACCAATGCTTTGCCGACTATTGAGCTGTTGGAAGCGCGCGAATCATGCGTTCAACGTGCACGGCTTTTGCATCGTTCAATTTCTCGGACGCGCTCGAAAGGACGCGCGATCACATCGCACGGCGCGTACAGCGTATCGGCAATAACGTCATCAATATAAACCAAGCGACTTGTCGTGCGCGAGGTCCATCGTTAAGAATGGGAGCAGAGCAGCGCGGCAGCGGCCGCCTATGTAATTACAGCCGACATGCGCACGCCACGGCAGCCGAGTGGCGCGGTACGGGCCCTCGGCTTCCGAAGTGCAGCCGCGGATCGATGGCTCGACTAGCCGTTCTGATGGCCGTTTGATCGCCGGAACATTTTGCGCGCGCAAGAAAGTTTCCTTCCGGTAGCGCGTGCGCGCGTGACCTCGCGTCGTTCGGGAAACCCGAGCAGTAGTAGCTGCCGTTCGCCGTTACGCCCCGCCCCCTACGTTTCGTGCAATTATCCCGCATGCCCTGCACATTCGGTGCGCTCGTGAGGCGGATACTCGATTCACATCGCCATTGTGGATACAGTGTGTCTGGAAAGCGTGTCATTCTTCAATGTGGATCAATTTATACGGTTTCCGCTTAACACTGCGCGCGTATTCACCTCGAGTTGGTATTAGTGGCCAGCTGTACATCCCAGGTATGCGGCATATGCATCCTGGGATATTGTATGAATTGCTCCAGAGTGTACTACTACACCGACTTATGCCTCCTGCGAAGCAATAGCAAATCTTGGTCGCCACTGTGCGCATGATGTTTCTCGACTACTTTCCGAGCCGCTAGGTGGCTTATAATCGTGTTACACGGGCGTTTTCAACGGCAGTTCAGTTGATTCTCAGTTGAACTGAACGGCAGTTAGCGGTGTTACACGGCAGTGCTAACTGCCGTTGAAATCTCAACGGCAGTTGAGTTCGACTGAGATCGGGGATCCCATTTGAACGGCCAACTGACAAGATGGTGACCTACGGACCGAAAAACTTGCCCTCTTACTGGATTGTCTTGGCTCAGTGTGCTTCGCGCCCGCAAATTTCTACCGCAAAGCAAAAAAATACACAAACAAATTGTCACTATAGTAAAGAATATATACACTACGATCATTTACAACAAGAAAAAAATGCACACACTGCTCTTTTTCTCATTTACACTTCGCTCTATACGCGAGGTCATGTGGTTAGAGTGCTAACTGAACGCGAAGTGCTCGTGTAACAGCTGGCGATTCCAGTTGAGTTCAACGGCAGTTGAAGCCCTCAACTGGCGGTTAACTTAGATGTCGTTGAAAACGCCCGTGTAACACCACTCACCAGTGCAAGTCCTCACCTGATCTATGCATAAGCAAGACCTATACTAGGTGTCTTGTATAGATCTTGTTGTAGTACTTCACTCAGTGCTCTGTCTACTGCAGCGTGAACATAAGCTCGTAGCAGACACTACCTATCGTACTACGTCATGATTGCCGTAGGCTGTGTTGTAAAACTTAAAGCACAGCTAAACGGTGACCAGCTGCCATGCTGTGGCCACCATAGCTCGGTGACCTCTTTCCTATATGCCAGATGTCCCATTTAAGAGTAACCAAGCTCTTAAAGAATACAGCGTGTCCTATCACAGCGAAATCAACTGAAGCCTTCTGAGAGCCGCGTGGCCTAGTCTGCAGTATTTTCTCTCTTAATTATTGAAGGCTATATCAATAACTCTAATTATTGGCTTCAAGAATAATGACTTACTCAGCAGTCGTATTCAGTCAGGCTGAATAGTTTGCGCCAATGTGCCATTTACGCAAAGAAGTTTTTTTTTTTTTCCTGGCCTTAAAAATAGCTCACAAATTATGAATGCTCCCAAGTGACAGCGGCTCCGCTTCAACGTACCGAGTCGCGGTTCAAAGAACGAAATCCGCTTTTCTCTAGATTGCTGTCCCTGACGAGGCATTGCGTGTGGACTGGCCGAGAGATAGGCACCAGCAACTTTCTTTTAAGGCCGGTAAATTAAAGTACGTAAATGGTGCCTAGTTGCAAACATTCAGCCAGCTCTCGTTCGAGACAACCTACCACTTCTAAATTGACACTTTAGTCTTCAATTCAATAATTATAAAGTTGTCTAATTAGTTTTTGTTAATTAGTAAACTTTGGATAACGAAAGAAATAGAGCACACCAGGTCACTCTTCTCTCAATAGCCCTCAGCTGGTTTCACCGAGCTAGTACACCCCGCATTTTGTAGCGAAAGCTACATTGGTCGCGAACTCGCAGTTTCACCGTGCTCGCAGTCCCACCGTGCTCGCACCGCACCACGTCGCCAACCGCGTGACGAACCACGTGACAACAACTAGCCAGACAACCAGACTAACCAGGACTTGCAATCAAGATGAACCAAGGCTAACCAAGCTATGCCTTAGCTTTCGCTGCGTATATCCTGGCATAGCCGAGCCAAGCCACCGCCAATTTTTTCTTCAAATACTGGCTACCCGGGCACACGGGGTACCTGGTGATTGCAGCAATATTCTGGAGCATTTGGTTCTTTAAACACGTTGTTGCTTATCTCCGGCAACACACGACCTTATCATTTCCTTTTCGCGGACTCGGGAATGTTATTTTGTTCGCATTTACTACACGCTTCAAGGTTTATGGGGGAGTATCGCTATCGTGTACGAGCGCCTTCGGGCGGTTTAACATTGTTCGCGATGATGTACCTGTGCTATCTAGGGAAATACACCTGCAGTGTTTAATTCTAGCAACAACCATTTAGCTCGTGCGGAAACTAAGTGCGGATGGTGATCATTTTACAGTTAGTATCAGAAGGACAAATGGCTGGTCTTTTATGCGACTAATAGTAGCGGCAAAGTATCAAATCTCCAAGAACTTAACCGTGTATCATGTTTAGTTTTTGCTTAGGTGTAGACTGATATAAAGTTCGGTCATTCAACGGTTAGTCTTTAGTTACCTCCACGCAACGTTCAGCGAGAAAGGTAGCATTTGATGCATTATGGCTGCCCGTTAAATGCACGGCATTTCAGTTCCATCACCCAAAGATTACAAATCACGAAAAGGCGATAAAACGGCTGATTCTTCTCTGTTGTTGGGCTGCAGGTTCTAACCCGTACAGGAGGGAACATAAATTATCAGCCAAAAAGAAGATATTGCTCCGAGTGCAACTTCCTTGCGACCGCAGTTAGCAGGTGTCTCCGTAGGCGTACGACATTCAATTCCAAAAATAGGTGCGGAAGCGGCATACCGCAAATAGACAAAGATATAGTAAGATAAGGATGCAGTAAGATATAGGGATACAGGCTGCCGTGGAGGCTCGGTGGATACGTTGCACGACTGCTGACCTTAAAGACGCGGGTTCGAGCCCAGCCGCGGCGGTCGCATATCGATGGAAGCGAAATGCTAGGGGCCTGTGTACTGTGCGATGTCTGTGCACGTTAAAGAACCCCAGGTTGTCGAAATGTTCCGGAGCCCTCCACAAAGCTGTCCGCATAGCGTGACATCTGGGGACGTTAAACCCTATAAATCAAACCAATAAAATCGTATGCGTAATATGTGTATATAAAAATTGCAATTTTGTTTTTTTTTTCAAAATCAGCTTTAAAATATAAAGATATACTGGAATCATAAAGCAAATTGCAATGTTGAGCTAACGCTGTTTCGATCTCATACGTGGACGGCAGAGGAGGCGTAAACGCCACCACCCTGTCGAAAAATCCAACAAAATTTTCTGTCCTCATTAAGATTTTTTTTGCCAGGGACTTTTAGTAACAACAGAAGTATTTGTAGTACCAACAAAATTTTCTGTACTATTGTGCTGCTCCTTATTGTGTAGACGTACGACAGAAAAATACAATAGTACAGAAAATTTGTCGTTACGACAAAACGACAAAACAGTCTGTCGTAGTTTGGCTAAGATTCTGTCGTTTTTTGTTTTTTTTTCGGACTATGCAATGACAAGAAAACGGGCGGCTCCGAATGAAAAGTGTAACCCAGTGGCGTGAAAGCGGCGCAGTCTCTTAAATCCTCGCCGGCTGCGAATTCCCCGCGGCCGTCGCTTCACTGCCGAGTCATTCTGCTTCTGTAAATGGCTGCGCCCGCTGTACGAACGCTTCGGCGAACACGCAAAGACCGTATAGCCTACGGAGGGAACGGAGGAAGTTGGGCGGCATTATCATTTACGTGAAAAACGACTTTTCTCCGCTATCTGTGCGTGCGCATCGCCGTTCTCGCCGCATCGTCGACCGAGCTCGTACGCTGCTCATTAGTTCGACTGCTCGGCGGCAATTGCTTGCACCTTCCAAGCAATGTAGGCTGCGCAGTTAGATTTTCTAATCTCTTGGTACCTTTTTTTTTTCAGTCCTTACGCGCATTTATGTAGATTTGTTTTGAGTCGGCGGTCGAGTAATAATTTTCTACAATGTCAGCGGTGTTAGTATTAGACGGGCATGAATGCTGTATGCGTATACCGCAGGAACTGCTAGTATTAAACTCAATTGCGATGCCGTGATGCTGATTCCTGCTACTGGGAAGGCGACTCTTTTCCGCGAAGAAGCGGGCAATACTTTTTAAAGAAGATAAAATAGTTATGTTAAAATAAGGAAGAAAGAAAAAAAGGTTTATTCAAGTTTCTGCGAATCGCTCAAGACGGCTGCAATCGTGCTGGCGCATGTGTCTCAGGTGAAATTACGCTGTTAAACTGCCATGCCAGTCACCAGCTCAACGGGCGCAGTATCTACATGTCGAGAGTCGAAATATGGATCCCGGTGGTATTAGTTTACAAAATTGACTGATAATAATTGATGATGGAAACAGAAGTACAGCTCTACCAACTACAATGAAGTCTCAATTTCGTGGTGGTGGTTGCGATTAGCTGACCAACGTGCCGCGTTAAGTGAAACGCAATGCGGTCAGGTGTGACCGTATGAAAAGTTTTCTCGTAATTTATTTTTGTGAAGAAGGATAGCAGGGGCTGCGTATTAATGCCTTACATTAATAAAACTGCGTTAAATAAATAAACAAGCAAGTAATGGCACGCTGAGGCCGGAGATAGAACATGCTACAAGGCACTGGGCCACCTCGGCGAGTACCGGAAAAAGGTAGCCCTAATACCGCATTTCTTTCCTTCAGAGCTTCATGCACTAATTAAATACAAAAGAATTGCTTTCCAAGCTGAAATGTTAGCTGAGGCAAAAATAAATTGCCTTCAAATGCACTTTTCGGTGCAAAATAGACAGGACGTACAAAAGAGACACACACAGGACAAACTCTGAACTTCAAACTGATAGTTCAATGACATGACCACAAATGTATATGCACAAACAAAAAACTTGAAACTGCCAGATCACAAGCGCTTGCCCTGCACTTCGCTTTAAGAAACGTAAACATAAAAAAAAATAATTATTGGAATTTGCTCCAGTAGGAGGACAAGGTGGGCTGGTTGGGTGACGTTCATTCTGAAGGAAACCATGCTGTGCGGTTCTTTAGAAAGCGCAACTTATTGGATGGCAAAGATACAGACGCAGTGCTACGTCCTGTCTGTTTTGCGCTGAAATAAAAAATGCATTCCACTTACCAAGACCAACTAGCCCCTCTTTCTACTCTAATGAACTGCCTCCTATTTGAATTCACCGGGAAAAAAATGTAAGCGTATCTCGCTCCCCACGTAAGCTTCTTGATAACATGCGTTACCAACAACGAGCAGTACAGTGTCCCTTGACGTTGAAAAACGTGTTCCACGAGAGTACCACACCCAGTTGAAAGTACCGCCTCTCTTGTCACCATTGAAGAAAACAGAACAGAAGCGCCCCGTTGAACACTGAACAACCTGCTCGACGTTTCGGCACCGCTATATGCTCTGCGAATGTGGACTCTCTGGCTCCTATCTCCCAGACTGAGGCTGAAAAGCACGGCCTTCTCCACGTGGCTGGCCCTCTAAGAGCAACTATCTATTGCAATTTACAAATGGCATCTGCTGCGCTCGCAGGGCAGCAAATACATCTTGCCATTTTCATGTTCGAGAGGTCGTAATGGAGCAGCTCCCATCGATTCCCGAAAACGTAGTTCCTTCGAAGCTCCTCGGCAAGTTGTATCCGTTCTGCTTTACTTTGGAACTTGGAACTTTCCTCCGTAAGAAGAATAAATGCTCCCCTTTGAGCTGCCTTCTCACGCCTGCCTTTAAACGGTGGCAGCTGGTGAAGACGCTGCAGCGCACTTTTCCGAACAGAAAGGAATAAGAAAAGGAGTTGGAACTGTTGCGAGGAGGTTACATAAAGGACCTCGTGCCATTTTCTTTTGTCGTTCTTTTTCATTCCTTCTGCCTTTCGAGGTTACCTCGTTCTTCAGTGCTCCTTGCGCCGCCGCGTGCCTTCTGCACCTGTTGTCTGAAATATTAGCTCTTGTGCGGCACCATGGCGATTGCACAACTTCGAAATAAGTCTGGTGGGACTCGCTTCTTTCAGGCCTGCGCGCCCGATGTCTGCACGTATATGCAGACACGACAGCGGCGGCATCGACGCAGTTTTTCTTACACGTTACCTAACGCCGTCCTAAGTAAAAACAGTAGAGAGCGTTAGCAGTAAGAAGAATGCTCGCGAGCAGTCCTCGTTCATGGTGTTTGTTTTATTTTGGTTTTGACTTTACTTTGGCACCAGCTATGCAACGCATTCATTACGGCTGGGTTACCGCACCTTGGTTCGATTGTTGCTGCGGTGGAACCAACCACGCCCCAATGCTCTCGCATTGCATACATTTCCGGAACCTCGCGCTCCTGGCGCCTTGCTGGGTGTACTATAAGGATGCCCAGGTATTGAATCACATGATAACGTATACGACTGGCTCTGCTTTCTACTTTGGGTGTTCTTACCTAGTTGAGCAACGGTTACGCAAAGCTGGACCAGGAACCCTGTTTTGCGGAAATCTGAAGGTACGCGGGCGTGATGGTACATGGAGTTTGTCCCGTCGTTTATAGGGTTTAACATCCCAAAACGACTCCGGCTATGAAGGTCACCATAAGGGTAGGCCGCGGATAGTTTCGACCAATTGGGGTTCTTTAAAGTGCTCTGACATCGAGCGGTACACGGGCTTCTAGCATTTCGCCTCCACCGAAATTCGACCAATGTGGCCGGGATCGAACCCCGGTCTTTCGGGTCAGCAGCCGAGTCCAATAGCCACTGTACATGGAGTTTAACGACCCGAAGGAACTCATGTACTATCAAGGATGGCGTAGTCAATGGTTGCCGATTAATTTCGGCCGCCTGAGGTTACTAACGAACGCCCACATCTCACAGCACGCCAGCGATTTTGCATTCGACCTGCATCAAAATGCTGTCCCCGTGGTCTTCATTCCAACCCGCGACCTTAGACTCAACAACCTAACGCCAAAGTCGCTAAGCCACCGCGTCGAGTGCATCGATCGAGAAGTCCATAAATGCTGTGCGCCTGCCGCGGTCTGTCGCGTCACATGTACATACTTCGCTCGACAATGATTGTGGATGCGTCCTGCAGCATAAAGTTCTTCTTTATCGCTTTTTTTTTCAATTTGTACCAATTATAGTCCCAGATAATGGGGCCTTCGCCTACGTCTGAATTCTTATTGAACGTCCCGCTCTTAGTAACGGAGATGATTTCGCAACGCAAGGCTGCGGACTCGGTAGGCCAGTGTCCACAGGCCGCAATAGATCGCAGCAAATTTTATTCTACCAAAAACTGCGCAATCACTGCACGCTTACTCTCGACGAATTCGCATCTATGAAAACAAAAACAACAAAGCAAAAGCGGCCACTTTGCTCGAGTTTTTCTTTAGTATGGTGCAATAAAATCCCGTAAGCGATCTAAACTATTCTTTCTTTCTTGTTTTTCTTTTTAATATTTGTAATAGAAAGAAAACAGAAAAGAAAGGGTGCCAGACAGAAAACCAGCTCATTTCAATGGGGCAGGTGAATCACTTGCGCGGTAGTCCTTTGCGTGGCGCGCTTCGCGTTCGGCGTTGCCGTCCTTTACATCAATAGTTTCGAGTTTGAGGAGGAGGAGGACTAGTGCTTGGCTGTGATATCTGTACAGCGAATCCTGGATAGAAACACAGTATATTGGCTCTCTCTTTTAATATAAGAAACTCGGGGAGGGGGCAGGGGAGAGAGAGAGAGAGCGAACCACGATGACTGAAACGTTCACTAACTGCCACCTTTCAGGCTTGAATGCAGAGTGCCGCGTTTCAGAAATGGGGACTTCAGCTCCCACACGGTGGATTTTCGCAGGTCGATTATGTCCCATGTTTGTTCGCAGTAAAAGACGCTCCCACTACAAAGAGCGAATGTATACTACGCAAATACACAACGCCTGCGCTTGCCCAACCTTATACTCACGTCATTTATGCAGTATGCAGCGTTCTCTCGCTTACGCGTATGAGGCGCATTGTTTTGTCCTACTTCGCCAACGCCTTTTGTCTTCAGTGCGCTGTCCATGTTATTAAGGTACACTCTAAACAGAAAGGAGTAAAAATGGAGTAAGCTGTCCTCTAGAGCACTCCCTTTTATCGCTAGAGGACAGCGCTAGAGGACCGCTTAATACTCGCCGCGGTGGCTCAGTGGTTAGGGCGCTCGGCTACTAATCTCGGAGTTCCCGGGTACCAACCCGACCGCGGCGGCTGCGTTTCGATGGAGGCGAAACGCTAAGGCGCCCTTGTGCTGTGCGATGTCAGTGCACGTTAAAGATTCCCAAAGTGGCCGAAATTATTCCGGAGCCCTCCACTACGGCACCTCTTTCTTCCTTTCTTACCTAACTCCCTCCGTTATCCCTTCCCTTACGACGCGGTTCAGGTGTCCGTCGATATGTGACAGATACTGCGCCATTTCCTTTCCCAAAAAACAACAATTTTCATTTCACTTTTCATTATCATTTTCATTTCAGCTTACTCCCTCTTATAATGCCATATGTGATTATCGTAGTTTAGAGTGTACCAGTGAGCACCACCTTCAATCTTTATCGGTTAATGGTTATAAAATATTGTTTTTTGGTGTGGGGTACCACGTCTTTTACAAATATTAACCGCTTGTATCTTCTTCAAAAGAAAGCTGTTCGAAATATTATGAATGCTCCTCGACTAGAACACACCAAACCGTTTCTCAATGAACTTCGAATCATCCGTTTGCCACCGCTGTACGATGTTTTACTTCTACAACGGTATAAAACCGGTATTAATCACAATAATTGCAATATGCTAAATCTGTCAAGATTACAATGCAATGAGCCAAAGTACACTACACGTGCGACACAAAAATGGTATGTGCCTAGGATGCGAACAAATTATGGTTATCAAATGTTGAGCTACACTCTCCCACATCAACTAAATAAGGAGTCCGAATTGATGTACAGCTAATGCCAAATATGTTACTTTTGTTTCATTTCCTTTTTTTTTATCCCTCGAAGTGCTAACATGTTGTGTACCACTGCAATGCCCTTGTGGGGTGCGTCGGCCTCGTCAAGCCTTCCCAATGGCTTTTTGTCGGCGCACCCAACATCGTCATGATGTTAAATAAACATGATTGATTGATTGATTGATTGATTGATTGATTGATTGATTGAGCTTAGTACCACAGGCAGTGCGGGAAAGTTGCTTGTTTGCTTGTTTGTCTACTTAATTATTTTTCACAGCTAGACTTCAAAAAATTCGGTTGGCGGATAACGATGCTGTGCACGACGCCTGTCCCCACTGCACATGCTGTCGCTCCAGCTTATCGCAGCAATGCAATCTTAGAAGATTATTTACGGTATTTATATCAATGGGCGCGTTGCTCATTGATGCTGCTAGGGCTGTACATGCGGTGCCTAGGTGCTGCTGGCCTTGTTATAGCGGTCGACATTAATGTAGCATAGCCCGTGTCACATATTGAGCTAGTCACATTTGACGTCAAGCTTCACAACGGCGTGGCGCTGCTGCTTGTTTCACGTGATCCTTTGCAAGGTAAGGTTACCCATCGTTATCAGTGTTTTGTTACATCATAGGTCCCTAATACTAGATATGTGAAGGCATTCTGAAAATTGAAAACTGAAAATTGGTTGTTGGGGAAAGAAAATGGCGCAGTATCTGTTCTCACATCTCGGCGCACACCTGCACCGCGCTGTAAGGGAAGGAATGAAGGAGGGACTGAGAGAGGAAAGGAGGAAAGAGGTGCCGTAGTGGAGGGCTCCGGAATAATTTCGACCATCTGGTGATCTTTAACGTGCACTGACATCGCACAGCACATGGGTGCCTTTTGCGTTTAAATTTAAATTTAAATCGGTTTTCGAACAGATACGGCGCAGTATCTGTCTCACATCTCGGCGGGCACCTGTACCGCGCCGTAAGGGAAGGAATGAAGGAGGGACTGAGAGAAGAAAGGAAGAAAGAGGTGCCGTAGTGGAGGATTCCGGAATAATTTCGACCACCTGGGGATCTTTAACGTACCTGACATCGCTCAGCACACGGGCGCCTTTGTGTTTCGCCTCCATCGAAACGTGGGCGCCGCGGTCGGGTTCGAACCCGGGAACTCTGGATCAGTAGCCGAGCTCCCTAACTACTGAGCCACCGCGGCGGGGCATTATGGTCAACAATCCTGTTCCCGCTGGCGCACAATTTTAAACACAGCAACAAGACAGGTCTCTGGACGGTCATTCATTGCGGAAAGGCTCCGTCACGTTACACCTGCTTGTCGTACATGCGGTGCTCCACCAACAGAGAAACCCCCAATATAGTTATCCCCGCAGTGCGGTAGTGCTACCTCCTTCCAGCTCCTTACGCTTACTTAAAGACACTAAGACTGAAGGTGCAAGGAGCTTCGTTGCGCCGAAGTTGGCTAAGTTCATTCTGAAAAGATATTCAGCTCCACTGGGGAAGTTTCCACATACGGCCCTTTTATTGAACTCGCCAGACTGAAATCACTAAGCGGTCGATGGCTTCAGCAGGTTGTTTTTTCGTTTGTTTCAATACCTCACCTTGAAAGAAAGCTTTATTTCAGGCACTCATTAGGAATACAATTACGCTAATTTAATGAGTATGTCCATGTCAAGGAGATATTAATGGTGTATCAATCAGATGACTATGAGGCGGGGTCCATACGATTACTGAGGCAGCGGTCGTCGAATGGTGATGAGTGCGTTCGGTACTCTGGATGCAAAAAGTCCCCTATATACTCTTAATTGCTGCTGGCAAATTACTCAGGGAGATATATATTAATGAGGCTGATTACTACTTCGTGCAGTTACGACACTTATTTCTTTCACTCCTGGAAGCTGTACGCCAGCCATGGTTAGCACCTTCATAATTGGCTCGATGTTTCTAAACAGATGGCAGCTAGTACACGCCAACCGCGCATGCATGCATGGGGACACATCTGTAGTGTGCGCTGTTGGAAAGAGCGATGATTCTCCGTCCCGAAATGGCGACGGTTCGCATAAATGATTGCCCGTTCGGAACGTCCAGGAAGTGTCAGCCCCTCACCGACACACAAAAAAGAAAAAGAAACGGTTGCCCCTCATTCAACCTGCACGCTCACCGCCACCCTAAAAAAGAAAATATATATGCGAGGTTCCACGCTCTTTATCGTTAGAGATGCGGGTATGCACTTTATAAAAAGCGTACGCGCAACTCAGTGGATATGCGAACACGCCCCTGTACTATGCGATGTAAGCGCATATTGCAGAGCCCCAGGTGGTATAAATTAACCCTGAGCCCTGCACATACGCCGTCTCTTATGATCCATGTGTCGCTTTGGGACATTAAACCTCACACACCAATACTAGTGCCATGAACTCTAATTCGCATCATGTTCGGCGAGCGCATTTGCCCTTATGATCTTTCTTTTTTATTCCTTTTATAACGCGGGCTGCGCCGGTGGCTCAGCTTAATCGTTAAAACTCTTGTCTTCGAACCGTTCGAGCTAAGAATCGAGGTTCGATCGGTCGCTTGACCAGTGGTACATGATTCTTCGCGCTTTGTTACCTGGCGGCTCTTCGTAGATCGATTTATAACGAAAGACTGTATGAGATTTTCGAGTTTCTGCGAGAGCTTGGCTGCTAACCTGCGCGACACCCGTAATCGCATGATGTTTACACCCATTGCTGCTTCCAGGAGGTCAGATACGTTTCGTTACCCATTGCTGTTTCCAGATTAGATACGTTTCGTTTCAAAATAGTTTGCGCCGCTTGTTAGTGCTGAAAAGACTTGAAGTCGTCAAACGAAAAAGAAAGTTTAAAACTAACTAGCTTTGGAAAAATTCGTTTACAGCCATCCACTGATCCTCTCGATTATTTACCAGTGACGGCAACAATAAGCTGTCAAAACCTGGGCTGACATCTTACAAGCGCGGACGAGGGTATGTTGTAAGGCTGCAACTGAAACGATTAGTGAAGAGCCTCATAAGCACATGTGTTCAATGCGTGTTTTTGAAGCTGTATTCAGTGCTATATACGCCACTTCCTACACACCGCCACAACAGGCCGGTTCTGACGCAGATGTTTTGCCCTTCGCATAGTGGAGCAAGCGGTTCTTTTCACTGGACCCGCCGCGGTGACTCAGTGGTTAGGGCGCTCGACTACTGATCCGGAGTGAGGAGGAGTTTTCGGACACCTACCACATGGTGTGGGCATGCCCTTCCAATCCTGCCTACCCACCCCACCTCCACCCCACTCGAGAGGCCTGGGAAGCTGCCCTGCGCGGCTGCTCCGAACTCCATGCCCAACAGGCATTGGTAGCTAGAGCCCGAGCCGCTGCGGAAGCTACAGGGATCCCGGACTAGGGCTCCCTCCTAGTGTTTGTAAGGGACGGGCCCTTCCGGCTCGCCCCATCGACCTCTCACTGTAAATAGAAATAAAAGTTTTTCTCCTCCTCCTCCCGGGTTCGAACCCGACCGCGGCGGCTGCGTTTTTATGGAGGAAAAACGCTAAGGCGCCTGTGTGCTGTGCGATGTCAATGCACGTTAAAGATCCCCAGGTGGTCGAAATTATTCCGGAGCCCTCCACTACGGCACCTAATTCTTTCTTTCTTCTTTCACTCCCTCTCTTAACCTCACCCTTACGGCGCGGTTCAGGTGTCCAACGATATATGAGACAGATACTGCGCCATTTCCTTTCCCCAAAAAACCAATTATTATTATTATTATTATTATTATTACTTTTCACTGGGCTTTAGGACTGAACTCGAACAAAGTTTTTTTTTTCTCTCCTTTTCACTAAGGTGCCCGATTGCATGGCGTGAGTGCTCCTCTCATTCACCGAGTAAGCGCCCACTTTCAACGCTAGAATATCTAAAAATTGTCTTGAATTTCCACTTCAAAACGACATGCGCTACAGTTGGCAGGAGGTTTGGCCATGGGACAAAGTCAGCCAACTTTACAAATACAGAACTTGCCTAGCACGCTTCCTCACAGTAGTGTTGTAAACAAGCTCGAATTGTCGTAAAAACTCTTGTGAAGTGCATCCACTTCTAAAACTACCAACAGCTCTGAATTAGAGGTCTAGCTATTTCAGATGTGGATGGCGTTCTATTTGTGGTAGACCTGCTTTGCAAGGGCCCCGGCGTGGGTTTTTAACATTTTTCAGAAAATCCTGATTATCTTCACCTGTTTTCTTGCTTTAGTTACGCGCGTCATGTCCATGGCACCTGAAAGCTTTTCCGTTTTGAGCATTGTGAGTGTGTGTTTCTATGTTGTGTACCTCTTGAACAATACGAGCAGAATAATTTGCTGCTTTTAACATGAATTTTTAGACTGTACAGTACCCATATTCTTGCAATATATTCCCTCCTTGATTTGAACCCATTTTGCCTCTTCTTTCCTTCGTTCACCATCGGCTGCTGTTCAAGTCAGAGTTCCCTTACAGGACTCACGGTCCCATTTTTAGAATGCTCTTAATCGTTCTTCTCTGGCTTCATCACCGGGGTTTTTGCGTAAATCGAAATAGTGTTGTTTTCGTACAAATAGAGATATTTTCTGCACAGTGCAACGCTGCAGATTTTTTTTCACACAAAGGCCGTAAATAGCACTTATTCTCAAGTTTGTATCTGGCACTTCGATAATTGTCAAGAATTTTTCAAGCACGAGGACACCACCTAAGAGGAACACAAACGCGGAGACTATTTGTGGTTGTTCAGCTCATTATAAAGAAAGCAAGCAGCCAATTTCTTGCTCCTCCTCGTGGCAACAAAGCAGCAGAAATACTGTTGTGATTTCTTCGGCTTCATTGTTCTAGGGATGAACGCTGAGCTAGCTTCCTTATGTGAAGGAGCGTGAAGAGAATGTGAAATGGGCAGTTGTGAAGGAGTTTGGTGCATGATGTAAGGGCATGTCCGGGGCTTATGTTAGGCGTTCAGCTAACTTCTCTAGCGCCTAATCCCTGGCAGGTCGTCCTATGTACGCCCGCTGTGCACTAGGTGCTGTATGCTGTGAGTCAGTTTGTGTCCGCCGCCCTGCTGTAGCTGCTACCAGGCCCCGCCCGCATCCCCACTTCGCGAGAGGAGCATTTATTGCCGAAACTGTAGTTAGCCCAACCATCAATACTGCAATTTATCGAGCGACTTCTGAGGCCACGATTCAATCTGACTTCCTACAAATTTCGAGATACCATTCGGCGCCGCACCATTTACTTCCCGCTGACTGCCAGGAAGACAGATTAACAAAAACGCAAAACAATAGTGAAAGCATTCAACAGTCCGGCATCAAGCGTACGACGAATAGAAGAAAGACAGCGAAGCTTATAAAACGAAGCTCGGCGAGCTTCAGCAGCGAAGGAAAAAGCAGGAAAGGCGTTTCTTCGGAGTCATAGCAGCTGCCTCCTGGGTGTAGGCAAGAGCAGAGTGTTGTTAAAAACGCTCGCATTCCGCACGGGCCCCACAGGCAGCGCCGAGGGAGCCGCGCAGGCATCAAAACGCCGCCGGGGTCCACGCTACGCTGTCGATTTGAATACGGAAGTTCTCGAGGAGCATCCCCCTGCCGACGAAAGCAATTCATCTTGTCTCGGGCTTTAATATTATACGTCACAGCGTCTTTCAGTTTGTCTCGCGCGTTTGTTTTATTCTTTTCCGTCATAGTCGCGCGTGCGCAGAGGTTCGTGCGCAAAGTTCGTTCTGCAGAGCGAAAGACAAAAGTTGCGAAGAAAAGAAGAAATATGTATGCGAGGGGAGAATGGAAGTTTCCGCCTTTTATATATAGGCTGTCCTTCTCATGTGCTTTCACCGCTTCTGCGGCGCGTTGGGGCAACTCCATCACTTAGAAGGAAGAAGACAAAGAAATAAAAGGGAATACGAAGAGACAGAGATAATCCATCTTTTCTACTTTCGCTGAGCACTGGGCTCACGCAAGGCTTTCGAGAGATGGACGCCTTAAAAGCAAAGTCAAATAAGTCAGTGAGACCTTCTATGTGGGGGCGCTGCTGCAGCATCCAGGAAGGCTCTGGGGCTTCTGAAACGCGTGGGGCTAGGCGCCGTCATAACATTAGCGCCCGATGCGAAAAGAAGACCATTTAGGCGGCAGGCAGCTTTACTATCTGCGGGACTCAGACGTCGCTCTTGATCCAGCGCGCTGGAGAAACTTCAGAGAAGGTTGTTTTTCTTTGTTTCCTCGTCTTAGTTATTTGCAGTCTTAGTTCTTTACTACGCGTTCCGGGTGGGTTTGAAGCGGAAAATTCAAAATAGTATGGATAGGGCTTTTGGGCGCTGAAGCTTGCGTCCCACTGACCTCGTTCACGCCGCTACCACAGCGCCAGCAATCCGTACGGCCTTGAAGGTAGCGCCTGCCCACGCATGCCTGTTATACCCTTTTTTCATGGCTTGGCCTAATTTTCTACTCTGTTCATCCTGTTATTTTCGCGTGGTGGCTAAATAATGGAAAAAACGGGGGCCAGTGACACTTTCACTACATTGCAACGCGCCCCTTCGAGAGGTGTAAAGACAGATGAGGCACATGCTGCCGTATGCGACTTCAAAAGCCGTTCTCTAAAATATTGCAGAAATATTTTATTTTGCTTATAATTTGTGGCGCGTAAGTACATTTTTGTCGCGTTAAAAGCCTCATCGGGAAAAAAAAGTGTAGGTCATAAAATTTACCATTGGCTGGAGGGAGGAGCCCTAACTAGGGCGGATAATTCCCACCGGCGGGAGGTAAGTGACGTCGCTAGAAGTGAAGGAACGTTACTTCTGGTAAAGGCGTCAATAGCTTTCAGTCCTATGGCATTGTCAACACGTAAGATAATTAGATGGCCCTCTGAATTTTTTATAGGCAGATATATGGGACGCACTCATTCCTTTTTTCTCGCATTTAAATGCGGGTGTCTTCGCATTTCGGGATTACAGAATCGATGACACATTCTCGTCTTTTTCAAGCTTTTGCTTTTCCGCTTAGCGTGCTGCATGCGGATCTCGGAAACAATGTTAACGTTGAGTGCTTAATATTTTCAATTGCTTATATCTTTATGTGAAGGGAATCTTCTTGTTTTTGTCCTTGAGAAGGCACTATTTCATTTTGCCAGAGCGAGTTCTTCCGAGCCTCGCGCATAGAGCTCAGTACTCGTTTTCATTAAGAAAAAGCTCAAAACAAGCATCAAGGCCCCATGATGGATGATAAGGCACGTGTGAACAATGGGGACACCAACCACCACTTATGGTTCAGGCATTGATTTAACCTTAGCAAAGAATATCTCTACAGTTAAAACTTAAAATATCAATGTATATCATACTAATTAAAACGCAGGCGTGAATCTCGTGAAGTAATAAAGGGTTATCCGCTGTCCAACCACTTTCACTGGGTAAAATTGGGTGTCGTTTTACTGCTCCGCTGTCCAACCACCTTAACAGCGTGGAGCTCCGCTCTAATCTTGTATCGCTGTACAGCCTCCGCCATGTAATGCCATTGCAGCCGACTGTATTATTGTGTGAATTCCAAGCAATCGCATGAAACCACCGTAGGCGAACTAGTTTTTTTTATTTTTTGAGCTCAAAATGTTAGATTGGATCCTTCGAACATTTGGCAAAATCTCCTCCTATTTGTGAGGTAAAGCCATTGCGTGATGCTTTTTATTTAAATCTGTAATAAAATGCATTGCAACCTGAACACGGGTTTATGAAAACCTGGAGGTGCAAAACTAAGTGCGCATTCATGGCTTCTTGTGCAGGTTGGGAAGCTGGAGCTTAATAGGAAAGAAAGTCATGGTAACTCCGCGGCGCAAATTGGAAATTTGGTAGTGTCACCGGCTGTCGCGCACTTACACGGTCACAACAGCTGCAGTGATCCTCCGCGCGCGCATTGGCTGCGTGTGGACATCCGGGCACGCCGGGTGCCTCACGGGAAGTGCGCGACGAGTGATGTGTGTGACGGATGCGAGTGCAGTGGAACCGCCACTATTGCAACATCTGCTCCTTCGCTGCTCCGCGTTCGCCGCATGCTCGCTCGCGATATGCTCGCGGCCTATCGGGCGCAGGTGCATACTACCAGTCTCCATCAATGACGCTAGTGTGGCCGCAGGGCTTAGTCCAAGACGCGCACTCGTGAGCGAACTTTGGTGAGCCTCTGTGCACGCTCACTCGAACACACGGTGCTTGCAACGTCCGTACTGTTCTCACAGTCAGGTAGTTACACTTGCCAGTCACCACGGAACGCTCCGCGCAGCTCATACCTGGGGCGCACTAATAGCTGGACGCCGCACTCACATGTTGGAGACCGACACAGCCATCGCTCTAGCGCGTGTGTGAGTTAATTCCTCGGCAGAATGACCATTGTCACGCGCACAACCTCGACACATTGGCTTATTGCGTAACTACACGTTTGTACAGATTACTTCTCCCCACAAGCAGCACGGATTCCTGCCCCTAAAGTATCAGCCCACGCGGCGCATTCGCCTAAACTGGACGCCTGCTCATGCTTCCCTTCGCTGGTAATGAGGCGGCTCATAACCTAGCTCGAGAACTGTCCCGCCGAGCTGGGTCGTGCAGCCCACCCGCCCTAAACTCTGGCAAGGACAAGTCGTTTTCTTACAGAGAAATCCTGCAGCACTACAGGCTTGCAAGACTCAGATTCACCCCAGCAGATAAAACGCCTCTCCACAGCACACAGGCCAAAGCCTGGCGTAAACTTCAAACTAACACTTATCCAAATCCCCAGTTGTGTAGCTTCTATTCGGAACCCGGACTCTACTCGAACAAATGCCCAAAAATTGTGATGCGAAAGCCGATCTAAATCATATCGATCTGGCAACTGCCCGCAGTCCCTACCCGCGAGTCACTTCATTACCGACTCGGCTCATTGGGAGGCTCTATTGCTCAGCCCCGAGCCGGGGATACAGATCAAGCTCCTCCAGCTGGCTGCCCACAGACGCCGCCGCTGCCCAAGGGATAGCGGCCGCCGTTTAAGCGGGGGGCGACTTCGTGTCGCTCCTCTATATCCGCTGGAAATCAACCAGCCTTTCACAACCAACCAACCACACTCGTTCCAATTACTTTGACGTGAACGAACGCAGTGATGTTGATAGGAACAAGCAGTGCTTGTCGGTTAGAACTTAAAATCTGTGTATATCATACTGATCATAAAGCAGTCACGAATGTCGTTGGGATGTAATAAAGGGTAATATGTACTTTGTAGAGACACGTGTGAGTATTTTCAAGTGACGTCGCAATGGGTAAAATTGTGTGTGGTTTTACAGCTTCGTTGACCAACCACCTTCACACCGTGAATTGGAGCCACAATTTTTAAAGCGAAAACTACTGGCCGCGAACTTGCGATTTCGCCTTGGCGGTTCTCCGAGGAGGCATATGACGTCGCAACGTGCACCTCGCCGCGGAGCCGAACCGGTGTGGCCGGACCGGCGGCGGCTGGCGCAGTCGGTGCGAAATAGAGACGTGCTCCAAGTCTCCGCCAGTGCAGTCAGAGTACGCCGAAGCCGCCGAACGCGTCGACGGTCAATCGCATTTGGAGTATAGAGGGTCGCGCTTTGGCCGACGTGACGTCGCCGTGCAGCGCGCGGGCGCGTTACGCCGGCGTATAAACGCGCCTTCTCAGAGACTGCGCTTCACCTCTACCAAACGCATTCGGTGAGACCCCCGCACACCCACAGAATAAAAAAAAATAAAGAACCTGTGTCGACGAGGCTCGGAATTGAAGCAGGGCCTTTTGCGTTTGAGGGGAGACGATATCACTCCGCCACGAGGGCTCAAGGTTTAATCATGAATAAAGGCGCATTTAGTGGATGCACTCTTCCGATGCAGGTCTCTGCGCTTTAATAATAATAATTGGTTTTGGGGGGAAAGCAAATGGCGCAGTATCTGTCTCGTATATCGTTAGACACCTGAACCGCGCCGTAAGGGAAGAGTAAAGGAGGGAGTGAAGAAAGAAAGAAAGAAAGAAAGAGAGAAAGAAAGAAAGAAAGAAAGAAAGAAAGAAAGAAAGAAAGAAAGAAAGAAAGGAAGAAAGAAAGAAAGAAAGAAAGAAAGAAAGAAAGAAAGGTGCCCTAGTGGAGGGCTCCGGAATAATTTCGACCACCTGGGGATCTTTAACGTGCACTGACATCACACAGCACACGGGCACCTTAGCGTTTTTCCTCCATAAAAACGCAGCCGCCGCGGTCGGGTTCGAACCCGAGAACTCCGGATCAGTAGTCGAGTCTCTGCGCTATCCTCATGTAATCCTGGAAGAACAGGTCATCAGCAATTGTTTTCGGTTAAGCTTCACTCTGATCATGTATCTGTCAATGCAAAAGAGATCATCAAATCTACACAGACCTCGTCACGTAATGCAATTGTAGCCGACGGTAATGTTGTGTCAATCCTAGGCATATGCATGAAACCACCGTAGACGTACTAGCTTTTTTCTTTTTTTGAACTAAAATATTAGACTGGATTTTTAGACCTTTTGGCAAAATCTCCTTCTGTTTGAGAGATACGGCCATTGCGTAAGGCTTCTTTTTTAAATCTTGAATAAAATGCATTGAAACTTCAACACGTGTTTATGAAAACCTGTAGGCGCAATAATAATAATTAATAATTGGTTTTTGGGGAAAGGAAATGGCGCAGTATCTGTCTCATATATCGTTGGACACCTGAACCACGCCGTAAGGGAAAGGATAAGAGAGGGAGTGAAAGAAGTAAGGAAGAATTAGGTGCTGTAGTGGAGGGCTCCGGAATAATTTCGACCACCTGGGGATCTTTAACGTGCACTGACATCGCACAGCACACGGGCGCCTTAGCGTTTTTCCTCCATAAAAACGCAGCCGCCGCGGTCGGGTTCGAACCCGGGAACTCCGGATCTGTAGGCGCAACACCGAGTGCGGATTCATGGCTTGTAGTGCAGGTTGGGAAGCAGGAGCTTAACAGGAAAGAAAGTCATGGTAACTCCGCGCCGAAAATAGGAAATTTTGTATTTGCGGAAAGGAAATGGCACAGTTATTGTCTCACAACTAGGTGGACACCCGAACCGTGCCTATAGGAAGTGGGGAAGGAGAGAGTGAAAGAAGAGGGAAAAAAGAACCGTCATATTTCAATATTGTTTTGAATGTGTTCCGCGCAGCCGCTCAACATTCGACCCGATTCGAGTGAAGTAAATGTGCACTCGTTCGAATTGTTGTGACGCCACCGAACGTAGTGGTTGTTGACCGGAACGCATCGCGGGAGGTGAGCGCATCGACAGTGTCACCGGCTGTCGCGCACTTACACGGTCACAACGTGCAATGATCCTCCGCGCGCGCATTGGCTGCGTGTGGCCCGGGGAACGACGGGTGCGTCACGGAATCGCGACGAGTGATGTGTGTGACGGATGCGGTGCAGTGGAAACACTAGAACACCTGCTCCTTCGCTGTTCCGCGTACGCCGATGCTCGTCGCGATATGCTCGCGGCCTATAGGGCGCGGGGCATACTACCAGACTCCATCAAGACGCTATTGTGGCCGCAGGGCAGTGCGCGCACTCGTGAGCGAACTTTGGTGAGCCTCTGTGCCTTCCTCGAACACACGGGCTTGACGTCCCGTCTGTTCTCCGTCACGTAGTTACACGCAGTGACCGAACGCTTCGCGAGTTCTACCTTGAACGATTAATAACTGGACGCCCCACTCCAGTTGTAACCAACACAGTGCTGTGCGCGTGTGTGATTTAATTCCTCTAAAATGAACTAATCACGCGCACAACCTGGACACATTTCTTATTGTGTAAATAGTTTGTACATACTACTTCTCCCTCTATCCTCTATTCCTGTCCCCTCACCTCTTTCATTTCATTTCTCCATTCTGCCTGCTGTCCTTTATTTCCGCTGCCCCAGCTCAGGTGCTTCGGTATCGATGGCAGATGCCAGGGCTAGCAAAAATCTTTTCCTTCCTTTTTACTATTATTCTTAATAAAACCACTACCACCACCACCAGGAAAGGAAGTCATGGTAACTCCGCGGCGAAAATTGGAAATTTTGTATTTCAGGAAAGGAAATGACTCAGTTATTGCCTCGCATCAAGGTGGACACTCGAACCGTACCTATGGGAAGTGAGGAATGTTGGAGTGAAAGAAGAGAGAACAATTTGGAGGACGCTTAAGCTTCGTCTTTAAGAGTGAGACGCTACAGCGTGTTGCAGAGTCGCCAAGGGGTGCACCGAACGCCATCGCCCGTACGGCGCGACGCGTGGCCCGTTGGACAATTTAAGGAAAGGACGCCTGTCTCACATATCTCGGTGGACACCCGAACCAGGCCGTAAGGAAAGGAAAATGAAATGAAAATTGGTTTTAAGGAAAGAAAATGACGCCTGTCTCACAATTCTCGCTGGACACCCGTCCCCCCCTACCGCGCGTGTCCCGTCACACATATCTCGGTGGACACCCGAACTGGGCTGTAAGGGAAGGAAAATGAAATGAAAATTGGTTTTAAGGAAAGGAAATGACGCCTGCCTCACAATTCTCGCTGGACACCAGTACCGCGCGGTAGGGGAAGGAAAATCCCTTCTCTTACGGTGCGGTTCATGGTGTCCACCGAGATGCGCCATTTTTCGCTCACTGCCAACGCCGCCAACGCCGGCTTTTCTGCGAAACGAGCTCCTTAACGATGCCGCGTTAAAAAAGAACCGCCATATTTCAATGTTGTTTTGAATGTTGTCCGCCCAGCCGCTAAACATTCCACCCGAATCGAGTGAAGTAAAAGTGCACTCGGTCCCGTCTGTTCTCCGCCAGGTAGTTACAAGCAGTGACCGAACGCTCCGCGAATTCTACCTTGGACGATTAACAACTGGACGCCGTACTCCAGTTGTAGCCAACATAGTGCTGTGCGCTTGTGCGCCATCATGAACTAATCACGCGCACAACCTGGACACATTTCTTAAAGTGTCAATAGTTTGTGTATATTACCTCTCCCCCTATCCTTTCTTCCTGTCCTCTCACCTCTTTCATTACATTTTTTCATTCTGCCTGCTATCCTTTATTTCCGCTGCCCCAGCTCAGGTGCTTCAGTATCGATAGCAGATTCCGGGGGTAGCAAAAAGCTGGAACCGACAGAGACCGAAACTGCTGGCACGAAGTCGTTTGCAATAAATTTTTTCCCATTGCGCACGAGTGCTTTGAGCGAATTTTCATAATTGCTACGCAAGTAAACTTGTTTCAAAGCACACAAAAAAGAACACAAAAAGACGCGTCAGTACCTCTAATGTTTCGCTCTAAAGCTATTGGCAGTTTAAACGAGGGGCATCATTTGTAATTATGGCTAGTTGCTTTTAAGAGCTCCGATGTATCAGTCTGATTGATTTCTCCGCTTTTAACGCGAGAGCGTTAAGGAGCTCGTGTCGTAGAAAAGCCGGTGTCGTCTTCGGCCGTGAGCGAAAAATGGCGCATCTCGGTGGACACCGGAACCGCGCCGTAATGGGAGAGATTTTCCTTCCCTTACGGCGCGGTACGGGTGTAATAATAATTAATCATAATAATTGGTTTTTCGGAAAGGAAATGACGCAGTATCTGTCTCAAATATCGTTGGACGTTACCCGCCGCGGTGGCTCAGTGGTTAGGGCGCTCGGCTACTGATCCGGAGTTCCTGGGTTCGAACCCGACCGCGGCGACTGCGTTTTTATGGAGGAAAAACGCTAATGCGCCCGTGTGCTGTGCGATGTCAGTGCACGTTAATATAATAATAATAATAATAATAATAATAAAGATCCCCAGGTGGTCGAAATTATTCCGGAGCCCTCTACTACGGCACCTCTTTCTTCATTTCCTTTTTCACTCCCTACTTTATCCCTTCCCTTACGGAGCGGTTCAGGTGTACAACGATATACGAGACAGATACTGCGCCATTTCCTTTTCCCGAAAAACCAATTATTATATTATTAAGCTGTTCTCGACGTGACGCAATCATTCCTCTCAAAATTTCTAGCTGGTAATCCACCGTATACGCTTTCCGCTAAAATTTAAATAGTCAACTTTCTCTCTTCAATACCCTAATGACCTCGTGCCTGCCCGGCTATAAGAGCGCCAACTTGAGGCAGTTCGCGCCGATGTCTACTGATCTGCTAATCATGCATGGGTGTTTTTATACACTAATATCTGTTTTTGTGGCGTGTAATAGCAGGTGTAAATTATTTTTAGGAGCCATCTGTAGTCACTAGGAAGTTTTTGATCCAAGAACGTACCTAGTACGACCGATTATACCCAGTGAACTTACTCCTGTGCGTTTTGTTATGAGCCGGTGTGCATGTTTTTGGCCCTCGTTTTCCAGGGCTCCTGTCCGATCAATACGAAACAGTCTTACGTGAGAGAAGTTTTCTGTAAACAGTCAATGATGTATGCGCCAAATCATTTGTGCTTGTTCTGACACTTACTGGCAGAGTCCAACCATAGGTTTTGCGTGAAATTGAAGTAAAATACATCGGACACCTGAACCGCGCTGTAAGGGAAGGGATAAAGGAGGGAGTGAAAGAAGAAAGGAAGCGAGAGGTGCCGTAGTGGAGGGCTCCGGATTAGTTTCGACCACCTGGGGATCTTTAACGTGCGCTGACATCGCACAGCACACGGGCGCTTTAGCGTTTTGCCTCCAAAAAACCCAGCCGCCGCGGTCGGGTTCGAACCCGCGAACTCGTGTTCGGCTACTCATCCGGAGTTCCCGGGTTCGAGTTCTCGGGTTCAGGTGTCCAACGATATATGAGACAGATACTGCGTCATTTCGTTTCCCACAAAAACGATTATTAATATTATTAAAATTTGCGTGCTAAGTTTTTTCTCTACAAGTATATCATTTTTGTATGTGTAACTTTACCTTCTATTTTGGCCTCTTCGCTAAGTCCTCAGCTTTAGATCAATTTATTTTGCTTTTTCTTCGCATATTTTTTTCCCACAGTTTAAGCGTTCTCAGAGAGCATGGTAGTGAAAGTCATCACGGCGCGATCGAGGTGCCTGCTAAAATAGGGAATCTAGACGGCGTTGCTGCAACACCTCACCGTTTCTGAAACCACACGGGTAGCTAAAAGGTTCAGACAGACACACGTACCATATGCAAGTAGAGCATCACTTCGGAGAACATCCTGGCGCACGAATGACTATTTTCACGCCGGACTTTCGGCGAGTTGGAATATATCGCAAAAATAGAAGCGGACGCCAGCGGGCACCGTTATCCGAGTTTTCCCTGCACGGAATGCGTGGCCCGCACCGAAGTGGCTGCGTATCAGCTGAGCTGCGGTCAGTGCGAATTTCGTATGCTTCCCAACTCTTTCAACTGCACCTGCACTTCGCCGCAGTGGGCGTCTGCACTTTCTCACCCACTTTTGTATGCAACACGGCGTTTCTCATAGCTCCTATGGGCAGCCTATGTATCCGAGAGGGAGCACTTGGTGCGTTTCGTTGATGCAAGCGGCTTCGTTTCCCACATTTCCTGCGGGGAAGTTTTCTCTTGTTCCTCAAATGCTAATACCAAAGTTTTCCCGCGGAACCCCCTACCTTTGCGCAATAATACGGAATATCTCGGAAAAGGACGTGGGGCCGCACATCAAGCACCGTCTCCGCTGCCATCGTTTGCATGCTCCCACCTGCGTACACTCTCGAACTTAACGGGAGCGCGACGAGACAAAGTAGAGCGAAAAAAGGCCCCTCCCTAAAAGGGGAAGCTGAAAAATAAAGCCCCGAAGTAGATAATATCAAAGCACACGCATACTTCCAACCTATAGTGTTCATGGCGGAGTTTTCTAAGTGCAGCATTGCAAAAGAAAAAGTGGCTTGGTGGAAACAAATCGTCGAAACTCAAAGAGGTGCATGCGGGAAAGTAATGCCCGTGCAGTGCTGTTACGGAGCGGAATGCGAAGAGGCTCTTGGAAAGCCGTTCGCAAATTCATGCCCTCTTCCGTTTTCTGCGCATAACCCGATGCGAGAGAGGCTGGCTTCTCGCTTTCCTGGGGTCTCCCCGCCATCTGCCCGAAAGCAGTGGCCAGAATGCGTGAGCGAGATTTTTAGGTCCCCGGTGAAAAAGGGAGCCACGTGCGACGAGGGTGGACGTCTGAGACCGAGCAAAGTGCTGGGACTGAGTGCGCGCTAAGGTGGAAACGGGGCTTGATTCCGGGGAGTCGCGTCATATACCGAGTGGCTCAGATGAGAGTGCTAAGGCACTGTTTGCGAGACGTCATGGTTGGCCGGAGTGGTCGACACATGCGGCCGCATAGTGGAGTGCTTTTACTCAAATACTCTAAGAATGCGCCGCACTGAGTTGGTGCTATCACAAATTTTGAGAGGCGAGCTTTGTGCAAAAAAAAAAAACACGCCCCTTGCATAGCAGGCGTTCTGCCAAAGAGGCCGCGCTATAGCATTTTTTCAAAGCATTTAACACGCATTAAACTTTCTTAATCCTATCAATAAATCTTCGTTTTAGCAGTTCTTATGAAAATTCCTTGACTTTGATCCCCTTTTCGAAGCTTTATGCTTTCTCAGCTTTTGTTAAACCTTTTTTCCGCCGACCTTCGTTTAGCGTCAAGACTTCCGTGAGAGCCATTACTGTCTCGTTTTCTTTTTTTAAATAGTCGTCATCATCGTGTCCATGGCTGCACTTCCTTGCAGGTGAAATGCAAAAACCTCCCGTGTGCTGTGCAATGTCATTGTAGACTAAAAATTCACCGGTGTTCCAGATTAGTCCGGGGCCGTCCAGTACGGCGTCTCTTATAGCCCATATGCAGATTTAATACGTTAAAGCACGAATATGGCACAGCATAGCGAATAGCCGTCACCTTATTAAATGTTTATTCGCTTTACGCTTTTGCTGTTGTTCAACTGCGCCAACATGGTGAAAAGTAATACGAGAAACAATCCAGAATAAAGTAATTTATACACTAGTCGCCGCCACAGAAAAAATTAATGAACGCATCAAGACACTTGCTGTAATAAATTAATGCACTATGAATGAATGAATGAATGAATGAATGAATGAATGAATGAATGAATGAATGAATGAATGAATGAATGAATGAATGAATTTTATTAGCTCGCTCAAGGTTACATCAGCAACCAAGGAGAGAGGGCGCAAGGCAAAAAGCTGCGTTGTTGCAGCTTGAGAGCCACCCTGCGCCCTCTGCCGCGGTGTATAACCTAGCAGCTGATCACAACAACAGTGGAAGAGCGCATTCACAAACACTAAAGAAATACCGTCACAAAGTATCTACATCTGACATTTGCATGAAGTTACGCCTCTAATATCACTGGACGTTATTTGACAAAAACTACTACACATTTCTATGTACAAGAAACATTTACCATCACCCGAGATACAATGCAAGTAAAATGAAGATACACGAAGCTATCTTCTGATCACGAATTATGTACATTCAAACATGGGAATAAGTGTGACTAATTTACGCCGTGAAGTCTCTGCAAGTATGATGTTATTCTTATGCAGAATATTGAGGTAATGTGAAAAATTATATGTCAGTGACTGCTTACCGTATGTGGTGCGGCAGAAAGGTACACAGCATAACATTTTGTGTCGTGTATTGTAGGATGGAATCGAACGAGTCAGACTGAGACTTGATAAAAAGGAACTCATTATTACTGGAAACAGCGTTTTATACATAGAGATTAACTAGAATGGGAATAACTCTAAGACTGTCATGATATTAAACCTTGCAAAGTAGGGACCCGTATGAGTACACCACGGTACATTAGCTATTAATCTAATTGCTCGTTTTTGAGCAATTAGAATTTTCGTTCGGTTTTGCTTGGCTGTTTTCCCCCAGACCATGAGACAATAAGTTATATGTGGCAATATAAATACATTGTAAATTAATATTTTCACTTTAGGGGGACGTGTGTTCCTTTGGTGACATAGGCTGCCATTAATACTGTTTATTTTAGCGCACATATTCTCAATATGTTTATCCCAATTAAGAGACTCGGTCAAAACAACACCAAGACATTTCACAGCTGGCACGACCTCAATTTTTTTGTTTGCTAACCAAAGGTCGAGATTTGTACGCACCATTCTGTTTTTAGCTCGGAATAATATTGTTTTCGTCTTGGTAATGTTTACTTTTAGAAAATTCTTAGAGGACCATTGACGCAGGAATTCTAAGAACTGATTGTCGAGTGCTAGTAGGTCAGTTTCTGTATTACCTGAGGCAAGCATTGTGCAGTCGTCTGCATACGCTGTTATGTGTACAGGAAGAGGAGCAGAAAATATATCATTAATGTAGATATTAAATAATAGCGGCCCCAGAATGCTGCCTTGGAGTACACCAGAGAGGATAGTTTGTGAGTTTTATATAGCGTGAATAAAGGGGACTATTTGTTTACGATATTTCAAATATAATTGAATTACAGATAAATCTCGTTCCTCTACTGCCATAGTAATTGAGTTTATGTACCAGTAAATCCTGATTAAGTAGGTCAAATGCTTTTGAAAAGTCAACAAATATTCCGAGTACAAGGAGCTTTTCCTTAAACGCATTTATTATTATCACTTTTTGCTTAACTAATGATTGAAGCAAGCATTTGTTACCAGTGCTGAAGCCTGAATCTGCGCATTGCCTTGGAAAACCTGAAGGAGACGTGTCGCACGCGGGGTCCTCGTCTCCTGAACGGCAGGAAGTGGAGCAGGGCTTGCAGCACTCCGCTCCCGCCCCTTACGATGTGCTGATGACCTGAACGTAGACTTAGGGCCTTGCGGTTCGCGCGAGGCTAACGAAACAAAATTGATAAAAAACTTTTCTTAGCAGAGGCGAAAAGAGGGACTACCACGAGTGATAAAAGCAAGGCGGAAGTTCGTAGAAAAAAAAAATCGAAATCGAAATCGAATGCGAGTGATACAGGAAAGAGGGAACACGAGACAAGAGCTTCGGGGCGGAAAGATGGCGAGGCAGACCATCGAAGATGGCCCGGAAGCTACAAAGGAGGCCGGTGCGCTACATTTACTTGACGGCCGAAAGAAAGGAGCAGAAAAGGGCAAGCGACGGTTGGCAATAGCCGCCTAAGTGGCAGTCTAAAATCGAAAAAATCTCGAACAAGGAAGCAGCTGCTACCAAGCAGCAGCTGAACGACCCTGCACCCTGAAATAGTGCGCTTTTGAAAGGAAGGATAATAAAGAGTGACATACGGGTGTACACTAATACACTAAACACTAATCGAATATTGTTATTATGGTCTCGAAGATTCTTCTTTATTGCTCGTTGAAGTGCCGTAGAGACAAGAAGTAGAAAGTAGAGGCCTCCGAAAAGATCTTTCGGTGTCATCAAACGGCCTTGGGTCAAAGGCTGCAAAGGTTATTGCTTTTAGACGACCACTAGAGAAAGTTCGAAATTACGAAATTATGGAAGAATTTTTTATGTATTATATATTGAATTACCGTCCACATGCTAGGTTAGCTGGTGTGGATCTCACATTTAGCGAACCTGTGTACATAAATTTGTATCGCATATCAGATTCGAGGAGACTTGCCCATAAGGGTATGACGGTGCTTTGAAAAAAGGGTTATCGATTATACTCATACATTTATAGTGAAAAAAAAAGGATGACACTAGCACATGCCGCACATTTCTTCTTGTTCTCACTAAAAATTTGCAGAAGCTTGGGCATGCCTGAGTTTCCAGAAATTATTGATTAAACAATATGCAACAGCGTTTTTAAAAAAGACTAGTATTTTCTTTGCTTGTTTTTTTACGCCGTAGTGCGCATTTCAAAAGCGTCCTCAGCGTAAGTTTTGCTGTCTCATACATAAAAAAACTGTTTCAAGTTATCGTTCGTCTACATTTATATTGTTCTCACTGCTCGTGAAGTCAGTCTCAGTGAGTGCACTATCTCAGAAACGCTAGCTTTTGCGAAATATTTCTGCCGAAACCTCTGTTTATACTGCATGATATCTGTATACTGACTTACGAACTTTTTTTTAATCTACACATCAACTTTTCTGAGTAATGACTTCTAAACACAGGCTTATTCAACCCTGTTGACACGTTGCGTGGATTGAAAACTTGGCTTCAGAACCCGTAGGCCGCTCAAACGTGTCCACACGTATTATTTTCCTGTGATTATACAGTGCATATATATGCGACATTCTATCACAACAGCTCAAAAGACAACTGCTAAAGTACCCGCGTATTGCGAAATTTCTAATGTGCGAAGACGAATAGACAATGTTAAAACCTCTAAGGCTGCTGCATTTTGGACACTGCTTCAGGTATGTTTTGTGCGTTACGTTCACTAGCCTTTGTATCGTAGCCAGCGTGCATTATCTATGTGCGTTAGTAATGAATTAGCATGCATTAGTAATGTTTTTAGAGCTCCGGCCCAATGGTCTCGCTCATTGGACAAGCTGAGCACATGAGCAAGTTGCCGGTTACTGAGAGGATAAAATATCCTCGTTGGTAGAGACAAAACAATGCCAAAATTCATTTTAAATCTATCTAGCTAACAAATACATTGATTTTGCAGGAGCAGTCACGTTCTCGTTAGATTATGTTAATTCCTAAAAGCCATCTTAAAAGCATACCCTGCTCCAATGCTCCTTTGGAAAACAGTGAAACCGCAGTAGAATTATCACTTGGTCATTTCAGGCATGGAATTATCCCGAAATCCCTGCTTTAAAAAACTTCATTGCTTTAGGTTTTTATTCTGTTCCTCAGAAACTTCCTCTTATCTATAATAGGGTGTTTTTTTTTTTTTTGTAGGGCTCTGCGCAGTTCTCTACGTTCTGAAATGAGGTTGGTGCAAGGCCGGTAAAATGTTTAGCTACCTTATACAAACCGCCAACTTTTCTCTACGTCAGCGCCTTATGACCGAGCCAACTTTTCAGATGTCAAGGCACGTGCTCAGAAAGCGCGCGCAGCTGAGAACATCGTCTACTAAACTACTACTTCGGGACGCCACTCCTTAGTAGAGACATTTAGCGTAGCGCCTACCGTACACTCTGAACACGAATACGCCTATATGAGAGTCAGAGGGGAGTAATCTGTCCTCTACTGCACAACCTATTTTAAAAGGAAGTAAAAGAGAGTGTACTAGAAGATTACTCCTATCTTACTCCTTTCCGTTTAGGGTGTAACCGCTACCGCTCACTCCCTACCGCGCGCCGCCACTGAGCGTGCTCAGATCGCCCTGAGGGTGCCAGGTGGCGCCAGGTGCCGGCCAGCCACAGGCACACAAGCCGCGTCGAGACCGTCTGCGCATGCGCACGGCGGCGCGCGGTGCGCGGTAAGCGTAGATAAAGGGTAGGGGTGGCGTTACGCGCTAAGCCAAAAACCGTCTCTTACAATGGAGCCTGGTAATATCGAAATACTCTCTATATCGGACAGTCAGAACATCCCCTTGAAAATCCCGCGCAAAAGTAAAGGACTATTGTTTGCGTTTATCGAACCCGCCTTCAGCGGAACATTCTATGTGTCGCATGGCGCGCCGCAACCGTCCTGGTCGAAACGACGTTGTTCGGTAATTTTTCGCGCGAGGAAACGGGTCGGCTGCGCGGCCTTGCGCACCTGCTGGCAGCTTGATCGCTGTGAATCCGCGTGTCCATCGAGGCCAATGTCGGGTTTGCTTGGGGGCGGCCTTCTGTCTCGTACCGATTTTCTATGCCACAGGCAACATAACTAAAGTCTAGCGGCATCCCTTGCGTACCGTGCTTCCATCACTTCGCTGCAGAAGACGTTGCAGAAGCGACTGTGCCTTAATTTTTATGAGATTATTCTATTTAGAGTGTACTGGGGACGGGGCTAGATAAGTTCCAAAGCGCCGTCTGCTGCGGCTTCCATGCGAAGCAGGTTAGGCCTAGCTACGCGCAGCGAGCGGTGCCTCTGCCAGCACGCGGGCGGACGGTACGTCGGAGCAAGAAGCACGTCACTAGCGCCGATACACCACGTTGTTGCTTCTAGGTTAAATATAAGCTTACCTATTGCCATTTTTCATATCAAATTATACATACATTCAGCTACTCTCCTATCCCCTACTTTTTCGATATATCCGGGCTCGACTGTACACATTTCAGACCAACCGGCTGCATGCGCACGCGTCTCGAACTCACCTGTCTAGGTATGAAGTTTATGGAATGATTTTGTTCGTGCTATTACATGCTAAACGCTCACAGTATAGCAACCGGTCGAGGAAATAACATTTAAAAACAAGCCAAACAAGGTTAAAAAGGAGATAACCAGTAGCATTGATCTTTAATTTGTGTCTTACTTCCTGGCCTTAATGCTTTATTCTACTGTAAAATAAAAGTTTGGGGGCCTTTTAAACCACATTCTAACAGAAGAAAATGATGTACCAATTGGAAGTTGCCAAACTCTCAAAAAATTCATAAGACCACAAAAGTTTTATAAGTAGGCCCACTCCAGAAAATGAATTAAGGTAGGTTAGTTTCAATTATCGGGTACATTACGGTGGATCAGTTTGTAAACTGCTGTTTGTTAGATGATTGGGTTAATATAATCTCATGTGGCAATCCATTAAAAGGTACTCGAACATTCTATTCCTCAGATTTTTTTTTCAAATTTGGCGGTGCTGATGGCTTCACGGCCAGCTCGACCAATCTTGGAATTTCTTTGCGGAGAAACCCGTTGGTTTTTGTAAGACGACAACGTAAGTTCTATCTCATTAAAGGAGAGCTGTTACCGGCCTCTCCTACAATGTGATGTAATGTTATTTCCCAGCTGTAGTGCCACCGGAATCCGGGAAGACATGAAGGAGCGTTGTCAAACTTCGAAAATCTAGCAGCCGCCCTACAATAGCGTGTAGTTGCTAGTTTTATGCAGCCATCAAAATGCCAACCCATATGGCTCCAGCGACGAGACAAATTATAGGAATGTCATCGAGCAGCGCATCGCCAAAAGGTGCTCAGAACTATCAAGATTCTATTACTCGTGAACATTTAAGAAAAGCTTGGCCCCGCAACTACGTAATATTTAAATTAGCCACCCTTATAATATGTCCGGAGTGTCTAGACTTCATCTGAGGCTTGGGCAAATGCTCGGGATTACCCAAGCCGAATGTAATGCGCTACACGCTTGGTAAATTCGCATGGGAGAAACCAGCGCAGCACGACTCCTCTCACGCTTACGCGTGATCACTTTCTGAAGACGTTCACGGTCCGTTACCGAAAAAAAAAACACTCAATTTTCTCAACTTACCCTCCATTTTTCTCACTCGTTTCCCTCCTGTTTATCTACATTTCCGATTTCGCGAACAATCTTTCTTTCCGGTTGACCTCCTTTGTCCTTCCATACTACTTCTTTGCTCTTCCAGCCACTATCCGTTTTATGTGTCCTTGACCTCTTTCTGGTCCCGAAGTCCTGCATTTTCAACTTTTTGCATCCTTTCACTCCTATTTGTCTCCCGCGCTTCCTTTTCCGTCCTCTCTGTTCTCGGTCTGTAAAATACCGGCAACTACAAAATACCAACTTAAGAAGATGGTGCATTCTTGATGTATGCAGTCTAGAGTGCGGAACGGCTGAGAAGAGGCTGTGGCACTGCACAGCTTAGTGTGAAGTTTACAATGCGATAACATCACGGTAAGGATGGTAAAAACTAACAAAAGGCCACAAAGTCAAGGAACACTGCAAAAACAACATGATCGTTTGCAGGGGCGGCTGCCTCCCAACAAGGCAGAAAACGGTTTAAAGCAAAGTGCTTGGTGGCCATGGCAAATTTTGCCCAGAAAGAAAGCAACTCGACCGCGGCATCAGTGACAGACGCAGTAAGTACTCGTCAGGGCCAGAGTGACTGCGGTTATCTGGCGTGCTCCATTTAAACATCACGCAGAAATTTCAGGTTAAGAAACCTGCATTGTTGAAAGCTGTGCGGTGTACTGTAGAAGTACGCGTGCGTTTGGCTTTATAAGTTGAGATGAAAACAGTACCACTGTGCTCTTACGACTGCAAATGAACAAATGGGCGATGAGTAAATAAACAGCATATGTAACGAAATCTTGTGGCGATATAAGAATGGAGCGCTTCGAGCATGTAAAATACGTTGCTACGAAGCTTTGTAATGTGTGTTTTCTCGTTCCCAAAGCGTACAACACGCAGCCTTATCTCTTTGTTGACACTTGAGAGGAGACAGGATTTATCTGGCAAGAATATATCTACGTGAAGATGCTCCCACGACGCTGGAGATTCGAGCTCCAAGCGAAAGAACAATGTCAGTAGGAAAACCCACACTGGAGCTGTGGAAGCGAGTATTCTAGAAGGCGCCTCCATAAAGAGAAGAAGCGACATTAAGATAACAAAAATTGATCGGTCGTTCCGTGTTCAGCGCAGGACGGGCACAAAGGGGAGACCGCCAGACCAGATCTGTGCAGGCAGAAGTTTAATTTAGGTATAGGACAACGCAGTCGCCTGAAAAAAAACTCAAGCTTGAGTATCGCCATTCATTACTGCTCCAAGAGAACAGAAGAGGTTGGCAGTCGGTAAAGGAAGTAAGTGTTGAGGCTGAAAATCCAATGGCATATGCCTGCAGAATCTAGCCGCCGTAATATATGCTCAAATTTGGCGTAGAGTAATTACCAGACCTGTGGGAAGAGGCCTTCGGCAAGGCGTCTCCAATTTAAATCGACTCCTTTGTGTGCAGGCTCTCAAATTAATCATACATGCGTGTGGTCGTACCAAAAAAATTTAATATGCGTAGCGCCTGTGAATCCGAAGTCAAGGTTAGAGAAAAAACACAAAAATAGTGGGCAGTAATAAGTATGGCGGAAGGAAAAGAGCCGCCTAACTTTCGCAAAGCCAGGACCACTGCAAAAAAACTCGGCCAAATAAATAAGAGTGAAGTTGAGTAGGTGGAGCCAGAATGACCAGTCGAGGGAGCCAGAGCAAATAGTCACACCTGCTTTTTCTTGACACTGCAAGGAGTTCGTAGCAATGACAACATGAGAACGAAAGGACATCAGGTAATCATCTAATAAACTGTTCAGCATATGGAAGGTCAGAAGTTTTGCGTTGTTTGGAAAGATGTCGTTAAAGGCGACCCAAAAAAAATGTCGATGGTTTAGCTCTGGTTAAACCTGGAGTGACGCGATAGCTACAGTTGGCCGACTGGAACTTGCTCAGTTGAATTGCAAAGTCAGTCTTTCGCCGCTCCGTTTCGCTTGGCGTTCCTTCTTCATCTTCGTCCCACTTGGCACGGCGCATGCGCACAGCTGTGGCAGCTCGGTATCGCCGGCGCGCCGCGCCGCCGGCAGCAGCAGCTGCTCTGCACCACGTGGCTGTTCACGTGACCAACCACGTGACCACGCCGTGGCTGCGGCGCCACGGTCACATGTCACCGCCACGTTGAAGGCTCGAAATTCTACCCTAATGTACCTATCGCTACAAAAGATGTGAAGTTGGCGCACGCCCGAAGGATTTCCGAAATTCGGGCGTTTAAGGTGTCAAGGAGAGATTACATGAAACAAAACAGCGGAGTAGGCAAGTGAGACCAACTGTCAATTAAAATTGCCCCAGGCTGACGAAGAAAGATTCGAGCTTGAGGCATGACACGATGAATCGCGCAATTTTTAAAAAAAAATGACTGGAGTGTTTAGAGCCGAAATCTGGATGACAAAGACGGAATCTGCACCTTTAGATACAAAACTGATTTAGCACAAATATTGGAGGGCCCAGGCGGAGGTCCAACGCCTCTCGCTCCAAGCGAAGAAGGGGTGAAGTTTATTCTCAGGTGCTCCAGAGAACAAGGCATAACCTAACTCTAAGATTGGACAGAAGTCAGTTAGGTAAATGATAGAAAGATAGTGCCTGCTTCTGCCGGAACGGACTTTGCTCAGCCTGCGCAGCGTGCTGACCACCCGGACGCATTTCGCAGTTACCTCCTCTATATACTTTATTTTATGCGGCGCGGGCAGGAGATGGAGAAATATTCTCAAACACGTGGGCTGTGCGACACCCCATTGTTGTCGTCCTCCCCTGGGCTGTTAGTCCAGCGCGCGGAGCAACGTCCGGCTGCTTAGCCGCCGGTCGGATGCGCGTTTGTGTCTGTATAACAAAAGATGCAGTGTTGTACGCGAAGCCAATGTCCTCTTGACATGAATGTTTTAATGCGGTCTGTGGCAAAAGTTTCTCTTCTTTCGTTTTCTTTTTTCAATTTCCCCACTTCCCCATATCAATAGTGCCAAACTCGATTTGAGACTAAAACAGCATAAGCAAAGAAAGTTGGTTTCGTGTTGTCTTCTTTGTGTTGATGAGTAAGACATTCGTATGCATAGATCACCCTATGGAATTCGACTACGACCTCTGAATAATTTTTAACCTAATGTATTCTCTTTTCTTGTTTTGTCTTCAGCAACCGAGATAGAGCTATGACGTCAAAGGGTTGTATAGGTCACGTGAGGCGCGAAAAAACTGCGGTATAATCGCTGCTATAGTAACACAACGCTGAAATAAGCCTGCTTGAAGACCTGGAATTAAAACGAAGGAAGAAGCAGCGGTAATATCTCAGTCCTCCTCATGCCTCATGTAATCTATTCAGCCCTTTGACTTCATAGTCATCGCTCTCCTATTCTAACCGAAAGTGATTAGAGAAGATATTCAATTTTAAATTATTTACCGGTCATTGGCGAAGACCACGGGGTGATCCATGTATAGCAATGTCTTAAAGGGGCTCTGAAAGAGGCTCCATAACTTTGCGGTGTGCCTGGAATGTTAAAGCTTGCCTCTTCACGAATATTGTCCAGGAAGAATTTTTCAATGCTCTTTGTAGAAAGAGAGTTATATCTGTAGTCAAAATTTGAATTTCAGCGTATTCGCGCCTTCCCCACTCCTCTCGTCACTTCTTGCACATTGGAAGGTCGGCGCTCCTCTACGCCGGCCCCACCTCCGGGGGAGAGCTTCCTGACCCGCCGTAGCTACGCGGCTTATTGGCCGCGGCCTTTGTAGCTGCCTGACGTCTGAAAGAATCCAACCAATAGCCATCTCTCAACATGTATACGTAGATACGAGCGACGGAGGAGGGTGCGAGCATGAAAATGTCGCCGGGAAGGGTTCGTCAACTTTCGCACGGGATTGTGGGTCTTCTGCTGCGTGTAGAAGCGTATTATTTGGCTCAGGTGTTCATGACAACACAATGCAGTGATTGAGTAAGTTGATGTCCTCTCCTCGGAAGGTGTTTCAGAGCCCCTTTAAGCATCATTGAAAAGTAGACATACAACCGAAATTTGGTATCTGTACTCCTTCATCCCCCGCCGCGGTGGCTCAGTGGTTAGGGCGCTCGACTACTGATCCGGAGTTCCCGGGTTCGAACCCGACCGCGGCGGCTGAGTTTTTATGGAGGAAGAACGCTAAGGCGCCCGTGTGCTGTGCGATGTCAGTGCACGTTATCGACCACCCAGGTGGTCGAAATTATTCCAGAGCCCTCCACTACGGCACCTCTCTCTTCCTTTGTTCTTTCACTCCCTCCCTTATTCCTTCCCATACGGAGCGGTTCAGGTGTCCAACGATATATGAGACAGATACTGCGCCATTTCCTTTCCCCAAAAACCAATTATTATTATTATTACTCCTTCATCATATCTGTCTATTCTCTATCGGCTCTTTTATCTCCCTACACTTTTATCTCAAGCTTATTCATTCAATGGCTCTCTTCCCCGTGACGAAGTAGAGAAAATTTTCAGTCTATTTCTCGTCGCATTGTGGCAAACTCCACCACTGAACACGGTTAATGCAATGTTAAAGCCAATGTTTCCTAGGCGACGCTCGCTACACCCCTCGTTTGACAACACAATCGATGCAGCCTAGAGGCAGGGAAAGGAAAGATTTCTGTCTTTCGTTCCTTCCATTCAGCAGGCCTGCAGTGGCATCAGCATGCAGTCTGAAAGTACGACTAAGAGGCGTGAGCAGAGACCAGAGTAGCGGCTCCAAGCACAAAAGGCCCGCTCGCTGGCGTCAGCCGCTGACATTGAGAAATGCGAACTGCTCAGTCGCAACACTCGGACGAGAGGCAGTGAAGGCTCGGTAGACTAAAAGCCTGGCTAATGGGCTAATTCACCATGCATTGTTTCGTGCACGCTGCGTTGCCCGCTGACAAGTAGGCGGGATGAGATGTTCAGCCCATTCTAGCAATTCTTAACAGATGGGGGCTGCATAGTCATGAGAGCACCGTAAAAGCGCTCCGCGGGACATGGTATCCATTGTTTCAGAGCTGCTTTGAGCGGAAGGGTAAACTAAAAGACGTGTGCGCGAAGAGGAAGCCTCTTCTCGGGAAGAGGCTCTTTATTTAAGAGCGTTATAGACAGGATGAGCTAGATAACAACTTCCCTTACGTGTTTTTCCGTGCTTTACGCCAACACACACTTTGTATTCTTGTCATGGATGTAGCCAGAGGTAATGCGCTCGGAAACGCACCGACAACTTTCAGTTACGGTTAATATCTACGCATTTACAGTCATCTAACAATCCAGATGCAGCGTGTCGAGCATGACCCCTGAGGCTTAAAATGTTCGTGGTGTGCTCGCCAGCAAATGCTCTGAAACGGCAATACTTGCTTGATTTCGTTTCGAGATTCCAAATTATTCGTGCATTGGGAGCTCTTGTGACTAATTCACGCAGAAATTCGTCTGACCAGAGCGCCAAATTAAACGACGCTGAAATATACTGATTGTGCCTAAGAGGTAAGGAGCTTTTGTGCAGAGCGAGGGGCATCGTATAACTGTGGGTGGGTTCGTGTTATGAATCTTAGCTTGCGTTTATAACATTGGGAACGTTTTCTCTACACATGAACACAATCAGGTGGACGTCAAACGATACAACACATGTTATGGACGGAATTCGCTGGTCTGCTACTATTCTCTTGTTAATATAAGAGCGACAGTAACAAAAGCGCAGAGGTAATAATGAATATCCATCAAAGTCGTGGTCGTTGCCCTTCAGTTATTTGGAGTTTCAAAAGAGACTTAAGGGTTGGTCATTCTGAAAACAATAAAGGACAGAAATATTTCAACGAGTTGTCGCACCGAGGCGCTCACGGCAGCAGCACTACCGCCTAGTCGAGGACAAGGCAATGCATCTTGGTTTGGCTCTGCCGTGCCAGAAAGGCGTAGGGGACACTCTTCGCCTGGCTCGAAGCCAGTTGTCGCGGACTTTCACTCGACGTCCTCGGCACAAGAGTTATAAGAAAATATTGCCTTTTTTTTCGTCTCTCTCTTTTCCTCCTCTCTGGCATCACTATAAGGCTATTTTTAACGTCACTACAGCACAAGAATATAACGAACAGCATTGGTGAGGGTTATAAGCTTCTAGGTGCAACTTTATTGGTGGATGCATGTTTTTATGGCCTGTAGGACATAGTAGGTTTTCTAGCCATTCTATTCCCATAAAAATTGAGAGCGCCTACTCGGACCACAGCGTAGCGTTTCATGTTAGGATATTTTAGTTTTCCTTGGCAGTAAATGAGGTAGAACGTGCGCTCGGAACAGTTGGGGAGCAGAGACGGCTGTAGCTTTTCTGTTGTCAACTAGAAATTTTGCGCTAGCATGGCAACACTTCTGTTCACCAGATGTGTCATTCAAAGTAATAAATTTAATGAAGACTGCTCTTGGAAGTATAATAACTTCCTTCCGAATATTTCGTCCGCAATTGAACGCCGGCTTCTTTCTTAATAATCGCAGAGTGACTTCCGGCGCATTCTACAACGCTGTCTGATTGCACACAAACAAGCAATCTTCGGGACCGTCTACCCAAAAAGAAATAATCTACTGCTTTGTTTTCATTTCCTTAACGGTTACGACCAACTCTCCGGCTCTCTGCAGGCACCCCTTCTTCAGCTTTCACATGACTCTCATATCCGTTAGTAACTGCTTAACGCCTTAAGCACGTGAGGGAAAAAAAAGACGGAAAAGGCGGGACGGGTAAAAGTGGGCTCACGAAACTATTTATTACCACAGCGCTACTTAGTTCCACGGCCTAGCCCTTCTCAGGCGCCTCAAAGTGACACAGATGACAGCGGTGTCAGTGCCAGGGGACGATCGCCCCCTCCTTGTCGCTGTCTCCTAGACGGTGTCGGAAATGATGGATTAAGGGCCGCCAGCCAAGCACGCGAGCCCAAACGGCCGGTGCAAAAACAGCGGTGCGGAAAACAAGAGAGGAGAGAAGGGACACTACTGAGAATCACGTAGTGAGGGAGGGCTGGGGTGAGGAGAGAGCACGAAGGGAAAGTGCAAAGTGGTGCTGCGCAATTTACTGGGGCGTGAGGAGAGAAGGCTCTGGTAGCCAACACATTAGACAGATATCTTTGTTCGCATTCGCCTCGGAGTTCTACGAGACCATTTATCTTGGCTGAAGGAATAAAAATTTACGCCGTAGCCCCCTCCAGAGTATTCATGAGTCGGAAGAACAGAAGCTGAAATAGATTAACTGTGGCTTAGAGGGGAAAATTAAGTACAGAGAGTGAAGAAATCAGATTCAATTGGCGGTATAGTAACATTCTAGTTTGCGCTTCAGTGATTATTCTGTGGCGCTAACCAAGCTAATTGCAAAATTTGAGATCCAGCAGACCACATCCAATCACTGTGTCTTTGGGTACTGTTAGTAGGCGATGGAAGAAAAACAGCATTCTTGGAATTTCAACCCCCCCCCCCCTGTGTGCGCACGTGTGTGTGTGTGTGTGTGTGTGTGTGTGTGTGTGTGTGTGTGTGTGTGTGTGTGTGTGTGTGTGTGTGTGTGTGTGTGTGTGTGTGTGTGTGTGTGTGTGTGTGTGTGTGTGTGCGTGCGCGTGTGCGTGTGCGTGCGCGTGTGCGTGTGCGTGTGTGTGTGTGTGTGTGTGTGTGTGTGTGTGTGTGTGTGTGTGTGTGTGTGTGTGTGTGTGTGTGTGTGTGTGTGTGTGTGTGTGTCCCTTTCAGGTCCCTTTCGCGCAAAATGCGCCTAAAATGGCGTGTTCTCTAGAAAAAAAAAATTGCTCAAAGGCGTGCTTTTGGCACAGTTAAATTCGAGATTTAAGCAATTTTTAAGGCCAATGTCTTTGCTGCGGACTGCTCGGTTACCGATCCAGCAGGAGTTCCTACGGCTGATAGCGAATCCTGCCGCAAAAAATTCACTTGCTGCTTCAAAGCCTCATAGTCACGCTGCACTACTCCCTCTTTCCCCACGCCCTCCACTACCAATGCAGGGAGGGAAGGAAACGGCCCACGTCAGCGCGCTCACCACATGTTTAGCAGGCGCGCAGAACGCCTATACTTGGCTAAGAAGTAAGTACGAACGAGAGCGGGGATGAAACGAAGTAAGAATGCACACATACTTTACTATATTTGGCCGCAAGGAACGCGCAGAAAGCGACTTCAGGCCAGAAGCTGTCCATTTATGAGGGGCACCCTTTTAGGTTGCGGGAAATTACTTGTCTCCTCAGACAGCTTGTCTCGTCGCGTAGCAGTATGAGACAAGTGTGACATTAACGTTTGGGGTCCTAAAGCCGACAACTGTGCACACTGTTCGCGAAAGCTCCAGAATCTAGCCCAATCTTGTGTTCTGCCCCGTGACACAGGCTACGCAGAAGTGTGCAGTGGGTATGCATCAGTGCAATTCAGAGCAGTCAGCCATGGGTACCTAATCCATCTGCTATCTGCATCAGCGGATTCCCAGCGTAGAAAGTGTATTTCCTAATCTAACGGACGAGCTAGAAGTACTTAGAACATTGACGAGGCTAAAAAATACAGTAGATCATTAGATATAGACAGCTTGCAGGAAAAAAAAGAACTCATTCAATTCATTGCCCCGCATACTCAGAAATTTTGCACCAGCACATTTTTCAACGGGAAATAGTTTATGAGCGAAATTTTTTCATACATCGTAATATTTCACTGTACCAATCAACATATCCGTAGATCTGTAGGCTCTAACGGCCCTCGGGGTAAATAAATAAATAAATCTTCCCTCGGCGGTCTTGTATTGTTTCGTTTGTGGCTGTTTACTTTTTTGCTATTGTCAAAAATGTTCTCAATTGGTTTTAATCCAAAATCCGATTCTTCGTCAAAAAATTATCCATTTACTCCACTCCTTACCCGTGCGTGAGTTTATATCAGCAGTGCACCCTGGCCAATCCGCCACCGTGGGTACGTGCCATTCTGCCTGAGGACATCATCAGCTCGTGCTAGGATGCTCCTCGGACATACACTAGACGATTTTGCTAGGCTCTGAGCCTCCGGATTAATGCTTTCGCACTAATAGCTTTTTCAACAGGTCAGCTGTTATTTCTGACGCGCAGGATGGTTTCAGAAAGGAAATATTAGCTGAATCAGCACTCTTAGCACTGAAAGAACACATTATCCAAAATGTTGAAAGGCGGCACATAACCCTTTCGTTGTATACAGATTTTATCAAGGGGTTTGAAACTCTTGATAATAATATTTTACCTGCAAAGCTCTCAATAAATGATTTTCGGGGTAAACCTCGTCAGCTATTGCAAATATATCCAGATAATAGGTCACAGTGCGTATGTATGAGTAATCAAGTGTCGTTCTCATTGCCAATACCAAAATACGCATCGCAAGAGAACGTGGTATGGCCTTTATTATTAATTTGTTGTGAACTGACATTGTCACTAATGATCCAACATAAATTCTGCTTTATATGCTGGTTGTACCAATCTACTTTCGGGTTCAGAGGCAAATAAATCTACTTGATAATATTCATCATTATTCCTAATCAAATCTGCCTAGGATTCCCCAAAGCAAAGGTCATACTTTCCAGCTCGTAATAAATTATTCGCCATAAAGCACCCAATTAAATCTGGTGGACAGGCAATCTAAGTTGTTGAGCACCACATCATTCTTAGCTTTACATTCTCCTCATATTTTACATAAGATTTAGATGTTGAGCAAATATCCAACCGGCGGACAGGCAATCCAAGTTGTTGAGCACCACATCATTCTTAGCTTTACATTCTCCTCATATTTTACATAAGATTTAGATGTTGAGCAAATATCCAACCGGCGGACAGGCAATCCAAGTTGTTGAGCACCACATCATTCTTAGCTTTACATTCTCCTCATATTTTACATAAGATTTAGATGTTGAGCAAATATCCAACCGGCGGACAGGCAATCCAAGTTGTTGAGCACCACATCATTCTTAGCTTTACATTCTCCTCATATTTTACATAAGATTTAGATGTTGAGCAAATATCCAACCGGCGGACAGGCAATCCAAGTTGTTGAGCACCACATCATTCTTAGCTTTACATTCTCCTCATATTTTACATAAGATTTAGATGATGAGCAAATATCCAACCCGCGGACAGGCAATCCAAGTTGTTGAGCACCACATCATTCTTAGCTTTACATTCTCCTCATATTTTACATAGGATTTAGATATTGAGCAAATATCCAAGAAACTTTCGTCTGCAACTGCAACAGTATCACGGAACTATATAATTATTCCACTTAAAATAAACCTTCAAATATATTACACCTTGTTCCCCCTCCAAATTAATTATTGCAGTTTGGTGTGGTTTACGACAAAATTTAAACAAAATTGTTGTTCTACAGAAAAACGCTACTACGCACATATTTTGTCTTGACTGTTTATCCCCCTCTCTACTTTTTTGCAACTCTACAAAATTCTACGCATAAACCACATGAGTAGATACCGACTTTTGCGCCTATATTACTCTTACCTCCCAGTTATCCGTCCCTTACAGCACAATATCAACATCTTAAAAACGCGAAACAAACATATAAGTTCATATCACGTTTCCGCACCGGCAACAAGCTCCGGTCCTTGCGCCGCAATCTTCCGTCCGTTTTAAACAAGTACCAAGACATCAACTGCCCAACACTTGTTCAGCTACTACAGCTTTATTACAATGCGTTATAGAAATTTTTTGCTCTCGGCTGCGTTTTCTTGTTATTGTTTTTCTTTGTTATGCATTTGCTTACAAAGATGTTTCATTGTTAGTGCAATGTTTCGTTCTTACAATTCTGCAATGATTATGTAGACTCTTGCTCATATTATGCTCTGCTATCGCATTTTTTTTTTCATTCCTGAAAAGTAACACGTTTTAATATTTACTTTTTATTCGGAGGTCCCGTATGCGCATTGTAAGGATTGCCTAGGCCTCGTCAACCGGTTTGTCTACAGATTTTAGCCCAGGTTACAGGCCAGAAATTCTGGAATAAAGTTCAATGTTCAATGTATATTGCACTTATCATAACGCATATATGCCCATGTACTTTAGGAAATTAAAAAATTAAAATATTTTCAAATAAAATGTTTATTTCATTTCAGAATTCAGTCATCCTTTTATTTATGTGAATATTTTTTCATCAGCAACCTGTGAGCTATCCAACAATGTACGGCACCTGACAAATGCACGACCTATTGCGATCTGGTAAAGCTTTAAAATTTTGTCATGGATTCTAATGTCTTATTTCTCATCCCACGGTGTGGTTTCCTCATGACAATGCGCTATCTTTTGTTGCGGAATCACATTGCAGTCAATGCGGTCGAAATTACTGCTTCCAGAGTAAACTGGCGGCTCCTTCAGAACGCACACAGCGGGACGCTTGCACAGGAAAAGTTCAGGGCTTCTTGAACCTCTTCCATGGGGCGCAAGCTTTTATACAATAAACTTGTTGAGTTACTGCGCAAAAAGCCGATGTTCTGCATGTAGGACACTAGGCGTATATGAGTTAAGGTGAATAACATGGTCCTACAGTGTCATTTCTGGCACGACAAGTTCAAGTTCGCAGAGGGGTGGAGAAACGGGACGGAAATGCAAATGAATACTATCTGCGGTGTAAGCACAGAGGTTTCAGTGCAGGGCGAAGCTGTTGTACGTGACGAGTTCTGAGCTTTGAATTGCAGGTTAGTACAACGCGTTGACAGTGGTTGGAGCAGTCACAGCTTTCGATTGGGTTGGTTCGGCCGCAGGGTCGGCTGTCAACTGTGCTGCGCATGTGACCTACAGATTTCGTTATGTTTTCTTGATTACATTTCGCACCGAGGAACAGAATTGGGACTTACCATCCTGTGAACGGAATTGGCAGTGCATTTAGTTACAGCTGCTTGTTACACGACGTTTTTGAGTGTAGAGCTTGTTTGAAGTTCCGTTAACCCACAGTGCAGGAACGAAGCGCACATAACGTGCCACAGCTCGATGGTTACCGGGTTATTGAGAGATGAGTTAGTTTAACAGCGAAACAACAATAATCAGAATTCAAGAAATAAATTAGCTTTTACCTTTGCCTCAAGCTTGAAAGGACAGTCAAGTGATCATGCACTACCAGACAAACCAACTAGAACTGCTTCCGGTTGTATTCCATCGACCTGTAATTCAAACGTGCGTGTAAATCAGCCTCCAAAACTGCCGTATTTAATTCGGCTACTATGCATATGTGTTCAGAGGCTGAGTTCTCCAAGTGTCAGGCTAAACTAGACTAGCATATTCTGCCATCGTTTCTCTGATGTCCGGGACAATCCTGCATTACTGAACTTCCGTCTTCTTCACGCCATATCTCAAGAAAGCACCAAAGACGGAAGTGTAACCTCAGAATAAGCATGTTAAACACAAATTAGACATGCAACGATGATCATACTCAGAATCAATCTTATAAAATCAGTTAAGCCTATAACGGTGAAGTACAACGGCGTCTACCTCGGTTATAACAATGGACAGAAGACGATGCCACTCCATTGATGTGTCTGCGTCCTCTTCAAAGTTTGCCCTTTTCGTTATCTCCTGATGGTTATCAGCTGATGCTTTCGACATCTCGCAGAGACCTGCACGACGCGGTCTGTAGCCAGTAACAACGCAAAAAGGAGCATGTACCTGTCTCAGACCTAAGAATCGAACCTGGACAGGCTGTCGGTTCGATTACTAGGCCTTTTTTTTGCGTGTGACTGAGCCTTCGGCCCAAGAGCTCGTGATGCTGGTATGCAGTGCGCATCGCCTGTTCGAAGATGGAAGACACAAGATGACCTTTGACCACCCTGCTTCTCAAAAGTTTGGTTTATAGGGGTTTAACGTCCCAAAGCGACTCAGGCTATGAGGGACTTCGTAGTGAAGGGCTCCGGAAATTTCGACCACCTGGGGTTCTTTAACGTGCACTGACATCGTACAGCACACGGGCCTCTAGAATTTCGCCTCCATCGATATGCGACCGCCGCGGCTGGGCTCGAACCCGCGTCTTTAAGGTCAGCAGCCGAGCAACATAACCACTCAGCCACCGCAGCGGCCGCTTCTCAAAAGTGGCAATACGTTTACGGCACTATTCTACTTAGGCGATGAATACGCTTTATCTTAGCGTGCGACGACACTTTCCTTGTGGAAACTGAAGTACGCCACTGAAACAGCCTTCTGTGCTTTTCGAAGAAAAGCCAGGTGATCTATCTGAATTAATTATATTTATTTATTTTGTGATTCTAGCGCTCCCCATGTACAATATAAATGTGTGTTCAAGCAACCAAGAGACTAGCACAGTTTCGGACATCTTTGAGTACAGTTTGACTGAAAAAACTAGGACCGGTTAGAATAGTGCAGAAGGGAATGTCGACAGGGTGCAGAGGGTATGCTGACAAAATTCTTAAAGGTATGCCGACAGGGCTTGGTCGGCGTAGTTTGCAACGCACGTAAAGACCCAACCGGGTCGCATCTTCAAATACTGCAAATCATCATTGGTCAAAATTCTCATCGGAGCAACCGTTCAGTCGGGTAATATTTTACGCATTTATTTAAAAATACTGTCAGTCCCAACTCAAACCAGGGTTGACAAAGAAACAATCCACGATTTGTACTACGTTTGTGCCACATTAACGCAGACGGTGGAAACTCCCCGCAATGCAGCTACCTCTATGAAGCTTCTCGAACATGAAGCAACGACTGTGGCGATGACGGCGACCGCGCTATTATTTTCTGTGGTAGTGAATAGTGTCCCTTTCCCCTTCTTTGTGTTCATTTTTACCTTTGCCTACGGTTATAGGGGTCCTTTTTTTTCCTTTTCCCTCTCCTCTCTTAATGCAAAAGCATTTGAGTCGTGACACCAAACCCCACCGATGTGTCCGGCGGTGCACGACATACGTGTAACATGCATCTGGTTCTTTTTCACTAGGCTGAAGACGGTATCTCGGAAGGAGCGTAAAGACGGACTACGGAAGCGCACGACGAGTTTCATCGTCCGGTCAACCAATCAGCAGCGGCGATTCTCAATACGTCACACCCATGGAAAAGTTATAAGCAGCGACGAGGCAGACAACAGATGCAGTCCGGCGGTGCACGACATACGTGTAACATGCATCTGGTTCTTTTTCACTAGGTAAGAACCCGGACATTTTCAAACGGTGCATTTTTCCTCAGTTGTATTTTCCATACCGCTGGACTGCCTCTTTACGTGTGTGAAAAGATGTCGAAAGTTGATTGTTTGGCATGCATGAAACCTTTATCTCCTGAGCAAGGAAGAATGCAATGTTCCGAGTGTACAAACCAATACCATGTAGGAAAATGCTCAGGCGTCACAAAAACCGCATTCAAGGCAATGAAATCCGAAGAAATAGCAGACTGGATTTGTTCTACGTGCCGAGTGCACAGCGATAGACAGTATTCAGCGGAAAAAGCAGACAAGAGTGCTGAAAAGGGACAGCATATCAGATCTGAGGTTCTTGAGGAAATACGAAAACTTGCCGAAGCAGTCAAAGTGATAACTGATAAGGTGAATGCGATAGAGAAGGTTCTAGAAATGCAGGCACTAAAGGCCGACACACTGGAAACTAAACTAGATACGGCAGTGGAAACGACTAAAGAAATTGAGAGGTCTGTAGATTACATTTCAAAGCAGTACGACGAAATGCTGCAGAAAGTAGACGATCAGAGCAAGACAATCGAAGGAATGCAAGACAAGATTGGGGGCTTGGAAACCATGATATCGGAGCGAGAGACCGTGATTAAGGAACTACAGCTGGCAGTCGATCGAACAGAACAGTATTCCAGACGAAACAACATTGAAATACAAGGCATTCCAAAACAGGATACTGAAAATCTAGTGTCAGTTGTTCAAGATTTAGCGGAAAAGCTACAGCTGCCCGTCCCTGAAGAAGCGGAAATTGAATCCGTACACAGATTGCGAGCAAAAGAAGAAAAGACACCGGCGATCATGGCTCGGTTTACTAGCAGGAAGACAAGGGACTAGTGGATTGAGAAAAGGATGGCATTGAGATTAGATAATATTTATATCAACGAAAACCTGACACCAAGAATGAAAAACCTTCTTTGGAAAACCAAATCAGCTGCAAAAGCGAACAGTTTTCAGTTCGTGTGGACCATAAATGGCAAAATTCTGGCCAGGAAAGCACCTGGCGCTACAGTGATTCAAGTGGAGCACGACAGTGACCTTGACAAGATTCGTTAAGATGTCTCAGACCTTTTTGTCTTTTCCGGAATGGCAAGCATATGTCCAAGAAACAATAGAAGCAAATCCTAAACATGAAGTTGACATTACTGTTCTTCAGATCAACGCGAGAAGTGTAAAGAAACACTGGAACCTACTCCACTCATATTTATCGCAGGCTTCTGTCTCTCCTGATATTATTGTTTTATGTGAAACAAACTTACAATATGCTGAATGCTCCCTGTACAACTTGAACGGCTACAACCAGTACAATTATTGTAGAAAGGAACGCAAAGGGGGTGGCATAATGGTGTTCGTCAAATCTGAACATAGATCGGAAATTATTGAGTACAGCTTAGTTTCAGCCGAAGCTGTCATGATATCGCTCAATACGAAAACAGAGAACTACGTCATAAGTGCCATTTACAGGCCTCCTGGAAACAATATAAATGACTTTTTGAAAGAATTGCATGTGTGGCTGAAGAAAGTTCACAGTAATAATCCGTTAATAATAGGTGACATCAATATTGGTGTGGCAAAGCAAGGTAACAAGAACGTTCTGGACTACCTAGATTTACTTGCAGGATATGGATTAAAAAATATGATTGAGGACTTCACTAGAGAGGAATGGAAGGGGACCTGCTTCACACAGACAAGCATAGACCACATTGTCGCATCAACGAGCAGACGATCAGTTGCTGGGGTGATTCGACAAAAGGTAGCTGACCATTATTTTGTAGCTCTAGCCTATTTAAAAGGGAAGGGCTTATGCAACGAAATCGACGTGCAACTTCTAAAGCACATAAACACCGTTACTGTGGATAAACTAATTAAAGAATTTGACTGGAATGCGATGATGTGCCAGAATCACGAGGAAATGTATGAGAAGTTCGTTAAAGAGATGTCGGTCATCTATTTGGAAGCAACTAAACAAAAGGTTTTAAAGCAAAGAAATCCAAAGAACACATGGATTGACCGCGAAATATTAGAACTCTGCAAGGAGAAGGACCACATATGGGAACGGTGCAAACGAGAACCAGACGACATGGTGCTGAAAGAAGAGTATAGAAGGATGAGAAATAAGGTGACAGCAAAGCTAAGGTTGGCGAAAAAGCGATACTTTCTAAACAAATTTTCAAACAGCAAAGGAAACACAAAAGGCACATGGAATTTAGTGAACCAGGTTTTGTGTAAAAAACCAAAGCAAGGTATCGACGAGACCATTAAAGCAAACTTTAGAAAAGATGCAGATGTCAAGAAACTTGCCGACAGATTTAATGACCAGTTCGTAAAATCAATTGAAAGCTTGAGAGATACTGTGCGGGAGGCACGGCCAAAAACAAAGGAGATAGACTCGCTCCAGAAATCGGCCTACTTACCCCCATTAACAGAAACTGGCTTGTGGAACATAATAAATTCAATACAGGTTAATAAGCCAGCAGGAATAGATGGCATTAGACCAAGGGACATTCAGAGGAACTTTAAAGAACTGAAGAACGTTATTCTAACAATCATAAATGGAGCCTTAAACTCTGGAGTAATTCCTGAAAAACTTAAAATTTCAGTTGTCAGACCTTTATACAAGAAGGGTAAAAAAAATGATTGCATCAATTACAGACCGATATCAATATTACCTGTCCTTGCATACGTAATGGAAAAATATATAGCGAAGATAATGACTGTATTTTGCGAGAAGAACTCAGTGTTTACAACAAGTCAGTATGGTTTTCGAACCGGTCGAAGTACGATTATGCTGTTAGAAGATTTTAGCGACTTTGTGCACTCAAAAATTGACCAAAATGAAATTGTGCTGAGCTTATTTCTTGACCTGAGCAGAGCATTTGATACAATCGATCGCAATATTTTACAAGATAAGCTAAAAAAGTTGGGTTTCCGAGGGCCGTTTGCCGCATGGTTTCAAAATTACTTCACGAACCGTAAACAGACGGTGAAAATTGATACCGAATACAGTGAATTAATAGTCACTAAATTTGGTGTACCTCAAGGTTCTTCTCTAGGACCGTTATTATTCAACTTATACGTGAACGACCTCGGATTCCTAAATTTAAACTCCAAGTTGTACCAATTTGCTGACGACACCGCACTGGTAATGGCACATTCCAGTTTGGAAGAAGCCTCATTCGCTCTTCAATCGGATGTTCATAAGTTTATGAACTGGTACAAGAATAATTACATTTTTCCAAATAGCTCAAAAACAAAGCTCATGTGTTTTCACAATTCCCACAAAAAACTGGATGTGCTACAGCCAATATTTCTACACGTTGAAAAATGCCACAACTGTCTATGTGTCCCACTTGAATACAGTAATAATGTCCGGTACTTAGGCATTGAATTTGATCCTACCTTGTCGTGGAGTAACCATGTGAATTTTATTTGTAAAAAGCTACGAACTGTTGCAGCACAGATGTATCATATAAAAAGCTGCACAACTGTCAACATAAGAAGAATGGTATACCAGTCCTTGGGGAAGCACAGTTACGGCATGGCATTACACTGTACGGGTTTTGCTCAGAAACACTAAAAAAGAAAATTACCAGCGTAATTTATAAATGTGTTCAAAATGTTTTGTATGGTGTGCTATTAGAGGGTAAAGAGAAAAAAGACCTGTATAGAGCAGGAGACCTACTACCATTTGAAGAATTCAAGAGATATACTATCTATACCAGGTTCTATTACGACAATATGTTTAAGTCAGAGAAGCCTCAAAGCAAGTTCACCTTAAGAAACATAGAACGATTCAGCGTCCCCAGAATTTATACGAATTATGGCAAACGGTGCAGAGCTTACTATGTGCCTGCATTATTCAATAAACTATCCGATGTCGAGATCAGCCATACATCGATAAAAAAGGTAAAACGAGTACTAAAGGATGTTTTCCTTAAAAATCTATAAAAAGGTTTGCACCTTAACATTACATGCTGTATATGTGTTACGTTGTATATTTCCACATTCGCTATTTCATTTTCTTTATTCAAGTGTCTAGATGTGTAATTATATATATTAGCCTTTTTACTTTGTTTTTTTTTATGGAATTTCCCCGTGTCGTAGAGAAGATGCAGTATCTGTGTATGCTTGCCCAATTCTTTAGTTACTAACAAAATTCAATCTGTCCACAGACTAACGATGATGACATGTCGCGCTTGTGTACGAAAACTGTGAATGATATTGTGCTTTAATCAAAAATTTCCGCTGTCCAGATAGCGATGACGGTAACATGTGCTCTTGTTTTTTTGTTGTACTTTGATAAGATTGTCAAGCCAGTGATTTAGTTCTAGAAAGGTACCGAGAAAACATGTGTATTTCGCAGGCTGCCGGCACCGCAGACAAGCACAACAGTGCTTAAGCGGTGCGGGAATGTACGCTTTGTAAACAGTTGGACAAAATAAAACATTATTATTATTATTATTATTATTATTATTATTATTATTATTATTATTATTATTATTATTATTATTATTATTATTATTATTATTATTATTATTATTATTATTATTATTATTATTATTATTATTATTATAACAACTTTGCTGACTGGTCGAGAAAGGTCTGGTGAACTTGTGACGTCACCACAATCTTCCCACCGTGTTGTGAGCTGGCTAGTTTCTAGACAGCAACCTAGATACAGAATCGAAATGACAGTTAGAAAAAAAACAATATCATCATCATCATCATCATCATCATCATCATCATCAGCCTGACTCACGGAGGAAGACTATTTCCGTGGCCTGACTACACCCACTGCAGGGCAAAGGCCTCTCCCATGTCTCTCCAATTAACCCTCTCCTTTGCCAGCTGCGCCCATCGTATGCCCAGAAACTTCTTAATCTCATCCGCCCACCTAACGTTCTGCCGCCCCCTGCTACGCTTGCCTTCTCTTGGCAAAAAAAAAGAAAAAAAACAATATAATATATGAAAATGTCGGCACCGTCGCAGCATAACGGATACCTGCTACTGCGGCTAGCAGACGGAATATGGTGGTTGATGGACCGACAACTGCATAGAAACAACACTAGAATACAGGCATTCTGACAATAGCACCGCTGGCAGACGACGGACGAGGACAAGGAGTAGGCACAACTGCGCTTAATGCTTGCAACCAGAATGATTGAAACCAACAAACTTGCCCAGCAACGTAACTTGCTAACCACTACAATAACTTTTCTTTAAGACGGAGATGGCCTGCACAAAACATATATAGTCTATTTAAACGTAATTTCTGACCTCTAAAGCGAGAGGCCGCTGTTAAAAGAATTCATTCTCTCCGCTGTACCTTCCACGAGGCATTTCTTACATTAAATGTGGAGGGGGCTGCGCATTGGATAACGGAAGGCTCCTTATGTCACGAAGGTCTCAGTATGTGGTGTTCGGCCTGAAACGATTGCGCTGTGCTGAGTGCCTAGTCCAGATGTTTATTTCCTCGAACCCGGCTGGCTGGTCACTCAAAAATCCTGAGACAAAAACACCGTTAACGATCAGTGTGCGCACTGCGATCCGTCTCCACGGTCCAGCGTTTGTTTTCGCAATAAACGACGCCGCAGGCGTTAAACAGAGGAGGCTCATCACGTAGCACGGTATATAGATCTGATTTGGCCGGGTCGGTTCCAGCTATAGCGCCCTCCTCTAAACGGGTGAGCGAGGTGAGTGAACAGAGTGCGGGGCATCCGACCCAGAAATTAGCATGCGTTTCGTGGCACGTTTTAGAGCACTTACAGGCGAAGGCCGACCGACATTCCCCTCCTCCCCCCCCCCCTCCCTTTCTGTTTTCCTACGAACGAGAATTTACAAGACCGTAAACTAAAAGCACCTCGTGAGCCCTTACAAACGAAGGCTGCGGAGTGCATAGAAATTACGAGTCCACAAAAGACTTCCCCCCTGAGCGAATGAGGGAGGGAGAAAGCTAGTGCCGCACGAGGTGGGGGGAGAGGCGAGTCGTCAAGCGAAGCACTGACACGGAAATGTCCTTGCTGGTGGGCCATTCCCAGCACGTCGTTATTGCAGAGTCCACATGCTCCGTGAGAGCTAGTTCCGTGCAGTGGCCGCGCAAGCGGAAATTTCGATTCGGTGCGACGAGAACAAAAAGTCCTGATGAGCACTACATCGTACCTGATACTGTTGGGCAGCGTTTAGGCTAGTCACCACCATGCGGCTGTTCCTGCCAAACTTGAAAGAAGTGCCTCGCAGAGTCGCAGACCGAATCTGTCGAGCATACTTTGCCTACTGCTAGATTAGTTTGCGGTGCTGGTGAGCGAAAGGCAATCCCTCCACGTGTGACCCGAGGTATCCGTAGTGCAGCACCGCATTGTCGCGGCAGAACGCCGTAGAAGCGGGAAGGCAGTACGGCAGAACAAAGCACGAGTTCGACAAGGAAGGCTGCGTGGGCGGAGAAGAGGTCTGTGCGAACATGGTCTTTGTTTGCTTCTGCTCGCGCGAGATGAGATGTGGGATAGCATTTGTTTTCTGCCTCCTTCTTTTCTTTCTTCCGTCATATGTGCGGTTCCTGTTTGGCAGATTAAGATGCGCGACACGCCTGGCACGCACCGATGCGCACTTTTGCTCGTCGGGCAAGCGGCTGCGCGGCGGAAGAAGAGAATTAAGGGGCTGAAATTTGTGCCGCGCCGGGCACTGCAAACCATGTGCGCGTGTGCGGTATGAGAGCAGAGAACGTGTGTTCAATAGCAGCAAGGGCTGTCGTATAGGGTGGTGTTAGCGAGCGCAGGAGCTATGAACCTGGACAAGCAGAACTGTCGCTCGAACATGCTGGACGCGAAAATACGTTAACGCAGACTTTCCCGCTGAATAGTGTAGCGCTTTTCTTAACCCTTTTTGATTAGGGACTGCGCAGCGATCTACAGATGGGCAAATTAAAGGCAAGCACATTGCGAGAAAGGATCAGTCAGAGTCGGCTAGCGAACGAAACGCAAGTTAATGATGTGCTAGCCAAAATCAAGAGTGGAAGGCGGACTTGAGCGTGGCATGTAGTGTGAAGAAGAGGTAGCTGATTGATTGATTGATCGATTATTAATTATTATATTGATTGATTGATTGATTGATTGATTGATTGATTGATTGATTGATTGATTGATTGATTGATTGATTGATTGATTGATTGATTGATTGATTGATTGATTGATTGATTGATTGATTGATTGAGGGGGTTTCACGTCCCAAAGCGACCCAGGCTATGAGGGACGTCGTAGTGAAGGGCTCCGAAAATTTCGACCACTGACATCGCACAGTACACGGGCCTCTAGATTCGCCTCCACCGAAATTCGACCACCGCGGCCGGGATTGAACCCGCGTCTTTCGGGTAATGTGTTATTATTGCAAAGTGCTTGTCAGTGGAAGGACACGCACCAGCAAGTGACAGATAGGCAAGGGGAGAGATAAGATTGCGAAATCAACTGAGGTAGGGTAGCATGCCTGGCGCGGAACAGGACTGATTGGAGATCACTGCCAGAGGCCTTTGTTCGGCAGGGAACTGAACGCACTTGGCGATGAAAATAGCGATGACTTTTAGGCGCTCTGGATCTCGAAATTCATTCCAGGCAGATGCCGGGGCTAGCAAAAATCTTTTCCTTCCTTTTTACTATTATTTTTAATAAAACCACTACCACCACTCCAGACAGGCCATCGGGTCCCCTCAATGTAAGGGTGTATGCCGTGCAGTCAAACAACCGTAGTACATTTACTGTTAGACTCGGTCTTTGTGCACACCTCCGGGGGCACGGGTGACGATGCTGCCGCAACACTCTCGCTCACGGTATGGGAATGTGAAGCGGGACGAGCCCGCGGCTGATCGATTGTCACAGCACCGTACGCTGCACCGGCTACAACTGGCTTGTGCGGAACGCGCCGGGATCGCTCAGCCGATGCGCGTCAACGCGTGAAACGCTCGCCGCAAACGTGCCGCCCGACCGCGCCGCCTGAATTGGCCCGAATGCCGCGGGGTTAGGGGGCAGCAGCGCTGGGCGGCTGGCGCTGAAGGGTGCGGATTGTTCGCGAAACGCGGCGAGCCGGAAGGACGACTGGGCATCAGTTTTCAATTTGCGGGAAACGCGCTCTGATCCGACGCGGTTAATGGAGAAGGGCACAAGCTCCTTTTCGCCTTTGTTTCGCGCTCTCTCTATCTCTCTGTCGTTTTTCTCGTAATTATTACGCTCCCATCTCTGGCGCTTCGTTTGAGCGGAACCACCTCTCAGCTTGTTTCATGCGGGTAAAATACATAAAGACTGCTCCGGTCTGGTTACCGCTCTCGCGTTGGGCAGGATCTCGAAGCATTTTGCGCACCTCGGGCCATGCATTGAAATATGCGCGCGCTCCTGGCCTACATATGCTGTTGACGCGCTTAAAATGCAACGCACGCCTGATATTTTGAAGCGAAAAGCTTCACTATGCTAGGTGAAAGAGTAGTCGCGTAGGCCGGAGAATGGCCTTGAACGACCTTCATACTAACCACGTTAGCCGTGTGTGACCATATGTGGTACAGTTACGGTGTTGAACTCTTGACTCCTGACCTTTACCCATGACCTTTAGTGGACCTTTGACCTCTGGCCTCTGACCTTTGACGTTGGGTGACCGTTGGGTTGACCTTTGACCTTAAGAACATTTGATGGGGTGATATGAAGCCACGTGATGACATCCGATGGGGGTGTCGTAAGGCCATGTGATACCACGTCATAGCCAAGTGGTCATGTGGTTGTATATAGAACGGCTGTTGCGAGCGTGTAGCGGAGCTGCCATGGACGAGCCTCAGACGCTTAGCATGCGTGCCAGCTTTTCGCTTAATTCCAGGGTTAGCCAAGTTAAGCCACTGCCAATTTTTTTCTTATTCTGTCATAATGCCCAAGCGTTGTGAAATATGTCGCTGCTCGCATACGTCTGAAGTTACTTCTTTCTTTATTTTTTGCAGAAAAGGCTCATTCCACTCCACTGAACAACATTAAACTATGCCACAACTTCCTCGTCCTGCAAACTCGGCGTAGAGAACTTATCACGGAGTGGGTTATCGTCTATGAACTCATGTAGGTTTCTAACATCAACATCAATGAAACCAATAATTATACTGTGAACTGTATCCCGCGTTGATCCTCAGATTTTTGCAGAACATGCCGTCCTTTTCGCTGGTAAAAACACGCGAAAACATTATGAAGCAACATTATAAGAAGGCGGGAGGTCGTGCTAGAAAACATGAACATTCTTTTAACGGAGAGTCTGCTTTTATCCCATTTTTTTATATTAGAGCATATTTACATTCCCCGCCGCTTTGTTACGCGATTAATTTCCTTGCGTTTGTTTTCCGCTAGCGTTCTTTTCAATTCAGGAACAAATTGGATGCATGAATTCGCAGTTTTCTTGATTTGCTTCTGCCGCTGTTCTGTGCCCGAGCGCAGCAATAATTGTACAGTCGGGGTCAAAAGTCTCTGGACCGCGTGATCGGAAAACGAAGCAGATAGCTCTATTATTAGCTGTCGGCTGGCGTCCATACTTGGGCAGAAAAAGAGGATTTCGACTTTAACATCCACCAGTGTGGCCTGTAACCGACAGCTAGTAATAGAGCTGTCGGCTTCGTTTGCCGACCACGCGGTCCAGAGACTTTTGGCGCCGGCTGTACATACAGGCTTACTAAAATAAAGAGCTGTTCGTCTACTGAGCCAGAGTACCCGGGTTCCAACCCGGTCGCGGCGGCCGCATTTCGATGGAGGCCAAGCGGAAAAGGCGCCCGTGTGGTTTGCGATGTGAGTGCGCGTTAAAGATCCCCGGGTGGTCGAAATTATTCCCAAGCCCTCCACTCCGCCATCTCTTTCTTCCTTTCTTTTATCGCTCTCTCCTTTATCCCTTATCTTGCGGCGCGGTTCGGATGTCCACCGAGATATGTGAGGCAGTCACTGCGTCATTTCCTTTCCTCAAAAACCAATTTCAATTTCAATTCTATATTCTCATTAGTGCACCCACCGCGGTGGCTCAGTGGTTAGGGCGCTCGACTACTGATCCGGAGTTACCGGGTTCGAACCCGACCGCGGCGGCTGCGTTTTTATGGAGGAAAAACGCTAAGGCGCCCGTGTGCTGTACGTTGTCAATGCACGTTAAAGATCCCCAGGTGGTCGAAATTATTCCGGAGCCCCCCACTATGGCACTTCTTTCTTCCTTTCTTCTTTCACTCCCTCCTTTATCCTTTCCCTTACGGCGCGGTTCAGGTGTCCAACGATATATGAGACAGATACTGCACCATTTCCTATCCCAAAAAAAAACAATTATTATTATTATTAATTATTATATTCCCATTAGCGTGCGCTGTATACATGGACGCGCAAGTAGACAGTACTCCGCCGCCAGTGATCGTCGACGTATTCAGTACCTCGTAGCATTAAATGCGTTCCTGCAGCAGTCCAGTCCGGCAGTAAACTGGACATGGCTACAAGTTGCGTTCTGAATGTATCTGCAGACAGCATACGAATGCCTCACAGCAGCAGTTCGTCAGTATGCGTTCGTCACTAAAATACGAACAACTTCAGTGCATCTGCGTTAGCTTTGTGCTGAGAGTCCGCCTCAGCACTCTTATCGTGATTTGAGAATCCCCGCTCGAGCAAACAGATATCTATACCAGGCTTGTAATCAGAAGCCGACTTTAGAGAACACACGCCCACGAGCCCTCCTTGATGCGCACTTCCATGTCTTCTATAGAACGACGACATTCGCGGCGCATGCAACTATGCTCGAAAATCTAATGGACGCCGAAATATTCAGAGCGCTAGCACTCCAGCGTATTAAATATTGATTCCCGTTTTGCTTGCCTACTCAGATGTTCTTACCCATCATGTATAATGCAAACGTTCGGCCCCTTGCATAAAGAAGAGATTCGTATTGATGAATGAGCAAAAATAGCTAATATGAATTGGGCTCCTAGCGGGAAAAGCCCGAGTATCATCGAGGCAAAGGCAATGGAGGGATGTTTTCTTACCTGTGTCCTTGAGCAAAAAAAAAACGTTATCATCATCATGTATTCTTGCCCAGGATAAAATAGGAGCAGTACGATAAAGTGGAGGAGAGGGAGGTTCTTGTCAGGAATCGGTGATTCAGTAAGAACAAAAGCACATCATCATCACCCTCATCAGCCCGACTACGCCCACTGCAAAGGCCTCTCCTATACCTCTCCATTAACCCTGGCCTGTGCCAGCCGCCGCCACCCTACCCCCGCAAACTTCGTAATCTCATCCGCCCACCTAACTTCCTGCCGCCCCCTACTACGCTTGCCTTCTCTTGGAATCCACTCCGTTACCCTTAAGGACCAGCGGTTATCTTGCCTTCGCATTACATGCCCTGCCCAAGCCCATTTCTTCCTCTTGATTTCGACCGGGATGTCGTTAACCCGCGTTTGTTCCCTCACCCACTCTGCCCGCTTCCGGTTTCTTAACCTTACACCTATCATTTTTCTTTCCCTAGGTCACTGCGCTGCACTTAACTTAGGTCCCAACCTTTTCGTTACCCTCCACGTTTCTGCCCCATAGGTGAGTACCGGTAAGATACAGCTCTTATATACTTTTCTCTTGAGGGGCATTGCTAAGCTGCCATTCTTGATCTGAGATAACCTGCCAAATGTCATCATCATCATCAGCATCGTCATCATCATCATCAGACTGACTACGCCCGCTTCAGGGAAAACGCCTCTCCCGTGTCTTTCCAATCAACCCTTCCCTTTGAAAACTGCGGCCACTGTATCACAGCAAACATCTTTATCTCATCCGCCCACCTAACATTCTGCCGCCCCATATGGTAGCTGGGGCAACCATGCACGGTGTTTTAGAGAAGACTTTAAGTAATTTTCACAAACAGGTTTTTTGCGTTAAAGATACGGCTTTTACAGCATAGTGTCACCAGTTTTTACGGGCACCAGAAAACCGGTGAATTGTATTCAGTAGTAAGGTGGTTAACTGATTTTTAATAACGAACGTTTTAACTATTAAAGCTAGGCGTCTAGTTGCAAATAGAGATTTGTAGCCGGTCTTTAGTAATAGCCATATCAGGTTCTAAAATTTCGAGAGCGCAATTAGCCTTGGCGCTGTGGCTCAACAAAATTTGGAATTTTTTACTGGTTTCGTGTGGTGGAAAGGTTGCTTTGCCCGCATGCTTTTCGGAAGCGCATGTATTTTGGCACGATGTAGCAAATTTTGTCGAGTCACAGAGCCGAGAATAATCGCGTTTTCGAAATTCTAAAAACTGATATGGCTGTTACTAACGGCCGGCTACAAATCTTGGATTGCAACCAGTTGCCTAGCTGTGATAGTTAAAAAGTTAATTCTCAGAAATTAGTTATCTAGCTTACTATTTAAGACAATTCACCGGTTTACCGGCGTCCGACGACGCGTATAGAGTGTGGCTAGTTTTTCTACCACAATCTCCCATCCGTCCTTCAACAGATCTGCTGTTACCTGATCCTCACCAGCTCCTGCAATGGTTTGCAGGGGATGTACTGGAAGAGCTACCTGCTTCTGCATTCCTTTCAGCCAATGGATTTCTCCGGTCTGCTGGCGTCACGTCCTCCAGCCAATGGCATTTTTTTTACTCTGGTGACATCACTGCCCGCCAGCCAATCAGGATTTTTTTCTGGACGGCGCCCCACGGTCATCGCCGGCTTTTTGCTCCGGTGAGCATTCTATGCTATCAGATATTAATATAAGGTTGCGACCCTTTGCGGCTTTCCATGCGATGTAAAGCAATTATTTTTCAAAGCCACGATTGACCGTAAACATGACACCTAACAGATATTTTGGCGAGCGTGCACAGACTAAGCAAGGCGGCGGGATACAATATCCCAGACTTTAAGCTTCAGCACGTACCAATGAGGCCATGGAAAGGAGGGTGTAACACACAGTTGACAATTCGCTGCTTAAAAATAAAAAAGCTCAATCTAAGTTGTTTCAGCTGTTGGCTATTTCTGCCATGTATACAGGCGACCGCGACCTTGTGAACTGCAAAACAGCAGCAGGAAGAGTCTTGACGCAGTGAGAGTCGGGTCGTAACGATGCATTTAATGAATTCGGCGAAACTATATATTTTCGGACGTTCTGAAAGACAGAATAAGCTTAAGTAAAAGTTCGCTTGTCTGAAACTGATATCACGCGAACAGTTTCATGAATTAAGCATGTTCCGTGGTATTCTAAGGGCTCCTTATTAAGAATGAATTGATTTACATTAAGAACATCATAGAGCGACACGTGCAATAGCTTTAGTTACTGTGATACCTTTCATGCGTAATCAAAATGCACTTCTCAACGTATCTGACAAACAAACATATAAATCGTAAAGGAAATTTACATGACGGCTGTTTATGCCTCGAGATTTCGTAATCCCTCGTGGAACCAATAATTCGCAAAAAAGCATAAATTTCCATCCATATATTTTTCAGCAGTGCACAGTAGCCATTCCAAATATGGGGCAGGTCCTTATGCGGTTACAGAAATTCTGATTGCAGCCGTTTAAGGGGAACAAACCATAAAGAAACACCGCCGGGAGATGAAAAAGAAACATCCAGAATATTTGCATTAATTTCAGGGAATGCGAAACGTCAGTACCTCTTAGAAGTACTACCATAAATTTCAAATCCTAAAGTTCTAGAAAAAGCAGTCGTTTTTTTGCCAGAAATAATCTTCCAAAACCTGCAAGTGTGGTTTTCTTTTTCATAATTACCCTCCATTTACATACGACGATTTCCATTCCCGGCACAAAACTAACAACCAACGCTAGCGTTCTACGCCCAGTATTAGAAATCATTAAAGTGTTCTTTCTAATGATTGTGGCCAGACACCTTTTTTTTCTGCAAGATTTAGTGCAAGTTTTTCAAGAAACAGACAAATTTTAAAGACCTACTAAGGATATGGACGGTCGTTATGCTGCCTACGACCGCAAAGTTTCTGTTTGTTTTGTGCCTTCGATTTATTATCGAAATCTTGCTCTTCCGTCAATGCTACCGAATGGGCTCATGGAAATCACTAACGGTTGAGATGGCTTGCGGACGGAATACGATTATTACACCCAGGTAATAATTTGATGTCGTTCTCGTGAGCACGATAAACGTTTAGTCCAAATTGGGCAAGCCAGCGATTGCAGGATGCTTAGTCTAGGCAAACGACCGAGACCCTGAGGTGCTGTAATATTTATCGAAACTAGCCGAGTAACTTTGGTCATTTCTTGCAACTCTTACCTCGGCTTGAGTGGACGTTTTGCAACGGGTTCGACTGAACTTGAGTAACGCTTAGCCGCCGAAGACAGGTACGCGTATGCTTGCGTGTGAGCTTCGTCCTCTTGGTATCCTCATGCTATAGCTTACGATTCTTTAGCTGCACTGGAATGCGCACATGCCGACAACTTTCATTTATGGGCCTAATTCTCTAAAGCTGGAGTCCAAAGCACTACGTTGACGAATTCCATGAGCACGTATCACGTAATCCGGGTATTCAAAGCACGATCTTTCAGTTGCCTTTATACACTGAATTTCAAGAAGACACATGTACACACGGAGCGTTACTTCTACAGTTGACTCTTTATTCACAGCGAGCGCGCTATTTTAGTGAATACAGGACTACAGGAACAATAATGCGCAAAGAAGACAGCGGAACCTCTCGGGAGCCACCCATGCGGTTAGAACCTGATGGGAACGCCAGTTACTAGCATATTAAAGATACCCAAGGTGAACTGACACATGCCTCATCCATTTTTGCGATCACCGCAGCTTCTACCGGGTGTATCACCTAATATACTCTGCAATCTTTAAAAATAGGTTTTTTGAGTAAGAAGAGCGCTTTGGTGTAGCGCATCAGAAAACACCTTAAACGTGCTAACTAGTAGGCTGGTTAACCAATATTGAATAGCTGACTTTCTAACTAGTGTTGTTGCTCTATTTATTAAGAGGCGTGTATAGCCCACTGTAAGCAATACTTATATCAGGTTTTAGAATTTCAAAAAAGAGCACTTACCTTCGATGCAGTGGCCCCACAAATTTTGCCTACATCTTGCCAAAATATATGCGCTTTCGAAAGGCTTGCAGGCAACGCAATCCCTTCGGTGCATGTACCGCGTCGAAATAGCCATAATTATAGATATTGAAACGATTTGCAAAATTTACGTGACCTGTGTTAGTTCACCATACCTTTTCACCAAGCAAGGAACTGGCGTTTGCATCAGCTTGCCTCGGGCGAGTCGTGCTGAGTTATTTTACTATCTCCTTTGCCTATTGCTGCGCCTGTGCTACGCGGGCATGTAGAGATAGTGCGCCGAAGGTAGATTGTACCGCCGCTTATGGAGACTATTAAAAAGTGGTTTGCTCCTGGGGAACAGGGCGTTCCAAGCATAGATTTGACCGCAGCTTTTTCAATTACATCTCCTAATAACAAACGTTAAACCCGGGAGGAAACAATTCTTGAGCACCTCTGGTGTACGTCTTGTCCAAGCAAAGCTCTGGACCCCTCAAGAATGAAACACTCTGCATTCTGCAGCTGCGGCTCCAGTCACCAGCCGCGCGCTGGAATAATAGGCTGTGCATTCGTGCAGGCCAGCTGAAAGCAGCCCTCAAGCAGCCGTAACTGCACAGCCCGGACGGTCGAAGAGATAGCGAGAAAAGAGGACGCCTGCCAGTTGCAGCCGCCTCCTTGCTCGAAATCCGTGGTGATGTGTACGCATTTCGGCGTAGCTAATGCGCTCGGGAACGGTAGTCGCAACGCCTTACTGTATAGTAAGCGTTCACAGAGAGAGATGGCGCTGTCGTCGCACTTTGCCTACCTCCCTTTATCTAAGTTCGTTCTCTCGAGTAGCACTCGTCGAATAGGGTGGAAAACACGGGGCTACTTGGAAGCACCCGCCCTCCTTCTCTTAGGATCTTTTTTGAAAGTCTGAAAAGAGGAAAATTGCGCCCCAAATTTCCGCCTTTTCAGTCTTGGTCGTGTCTCGTTAGTATAGTTTAGAGGTCGGAACACGTTTTGACCTCGAATTAGGCTTGCTATCTCCTCTCACTGGCTTGACAGCTTGAACATTCTATTTTCAGGGCTAAGGGCAAGCCGGTGATTCCTACAGAAAACTATGTTTTGTACTTTCTCCTCCTTTTTTCCTTATGGCTCCACATTTAGCGTTTTAATTTTGCGGTCTCATACTTGGCCTGTTTCGGAAATTATGCGCATATTTCGATGCCTATGCTGTGCCTCTATTTCTTTTCACCCCATCGTGGTATTCTCTAAAAGAAAATATTTGGCTGCTGTAGCTGTTTATTTGTTTCAAGTGTCCTTTCCTTGTAGGAGCACATGGTTTTATGAAACTCACGATAGGCCGTTTAGGCAGGAGAGCTGAGTGCATAAATATGCGCTGGCGTTTGCTTTATTATATTTACGCCGCAATCTCTGTTATCTTTCTTTATGCTTCATTATTTTTTATCAACGCTATCGCGCCATCATATGATTAATCCAGCGCGAAGGAAACAAGGGCAGGAAGCATACCCAACAATTCTGGACAAGAGAATTTTTCAATGTGAATGAGTTTATGAACGCAATTTTTTGAGATATTGTAATATTTCTATATAACAATCAATATATCCGCAGATCTGCCGTCAGAAGGCTTTCGCTTATTTTTGCTTTCAACGTTTTTTGCTATCGTCATAAACGCTCCTTATCCAGCTTCTATGGCAATCTTAAATGCTCGATGCCAGCGAATGAAAAACTTTAAAAGAAATATTTTGCTACGCATCCGAAGAATGGGTCGTTACCTTCCATACTTCTAAACCAGTACATTGCAATATTCCAATATTCAACATTTTTGTCTAGAAATATTGGACATGAGCGAACACCAACATAGGACAGGCGCTGGACAGGACAGCGCGCACGTCCTGTGATCTTCGTTTTTTAGAACACGCTCTATTCTCTCCGTATTACCTATACTTTCTTCTGTCGGTTGCTGTGCGCTTATTTGTTGGCTTTGACAGTTCTGGCAGTTCTGTACTATCTATGGGGATAAAGACTTTCATGCTTTGTCATTTCTTATTCAGATCTTTTGTCTCCTGACAGAGTTCCAGTACCCTGTCTAGCTACCTTGCTTTGTACATCTGGTCAGATAGCAGGATGCCGTCCTGCCCGACAAAAAATAATAAACTCAGAAAGGAAATTATTACTTGACAAGCTCGGAAAATTAGGCCGGACACATGCGGAAAACAATCAGGAAAAAAAATGAGACATTCATACATGCAAAGCCATACAGAAATGACATTCTTCCATTGTCGCCAATCGCCAGTTTTGTGTGTTTTTCATCGTTGTTTTTTTTTTCTCTTTTTTAATACTGCACGGATCACCGCTTGGATCGTTAAATACTGCAGGACATGAAAAACTTAAGAGGGCACTGCTCATATACGCAAAATTGGCCATTCTCTGCTTAAAATTCATAGGCTCCTGGGAGTCCTCATACCAGTACTGGCGCAGTGGTGCAGCGGTTAAGCGATGCGCCCCTGCCCTGCGATGGGCCACCGATTGGCTTGTGAGACCCAGGTTACTCTTCCCAAGCAACCTCTCGGGACCAATCATTGACTTCCACCTGCCACAGAGGGCAGTTTGCTCACAATCTGGTGGGCAGGTTGTGGTGACATCACAAGGTCACATGACCTATAGGTGGGTCTCCTAGGTTGCGCCTCTGGGGATATTTCACTCACGTCGCCAACGACGATGACGATACCGGGTTTTACGCTGAACGGGACCCTTAGCGCTATCGCCTTAATGTTTCCCAGTCCGGCTCGCCTATTGGTACGTGCTAGTGGAATGGGCATCCGCCTCGAATGCAGGAGGTGCGGGGTTCGATCCCCAGTGCGACCTGGTACCGACCAGTGATAAAATAATGGGTACAAGCTTTTCCCTGATCTGGTTATCGGCTTATCTTCAGCAAAATGCTTGGAAAATGAGTCTTTGACCCCACATTGAATACTGCAATAAAGGGCGCGGCAATGGGTTTAGCGAAAAAAGCGGGTTTCGCTCCCTGGCGGATAGATGTTCCATCGAGGAAACCCGCAGCCCGACACCCACCAGAATATGAGATGGGCGTCCCCCTGTCTTGCGACTGGCTCTGTGATGGTCCAGGGGTAGACACGGCCAGGCTGAGTTCATCCCGCAACGTCTTTTGGGGCACCCGAAATGTTTCTACCAGCAGCCTGAAAAGGCTGTGCGATATGTGTTCCTGTGCTGTATGCATGGTATGTGTATGTGGTCATCTCAGTGCCCTATTTGGGCTCGGTGTTATTCCCCCAAGGAGGGATGCCCAAGCTACTAATGCCATACAAACACGAGCAGGCAAACTGCGTTCCTCATAGCCCATGTGTTGCTTCGGCTTCGGCACCTCACAATTTACAATTCAATTTAGAAAGTTACCTTTAGCAAATTGTGCGCGCCGCATTGTATCGGAAGCTATGCAGTTATTGCGCCCATTAAGTTACGTGCTGCGAAGTTTGTCGAAAAAGGTCGTGTAAATTCTTCAAAATTGAGGAAATGAAAGAGTACAGCTAAACACCTTTTTTCCAGCTGATTGCACATGCAGGTGCTCGCCGGACGGCTTAGCTGAAAGCTTGATACAATCCATTTTAACCCCTAACTGTGAGTATCGTTTGCCGTTCTGTCCACGAAAGTCATGAGGAAAAGGATCACTGCCCAACCTGCTTCACTCGAATTGTGTTAATCATACACTGTTCATGAAACCAACGGTTTGCCATATCACATAGCAACGCCTCAATGCCGCGGCATGTACAGGCAAAACGTACCAATGCAGCATGCTCGGGAGAGACCATTTAGCCACACAACCTCGTGTACCGAGTGGAAAAGCTAGTTTCTTCGATTACGCTAAACTTCAGTTTGTCTTGCCACCGACCGAATCATGTCACGTTTCACCCCCCCCCCCCCCCCCCCCCCTTACTATTATACCACGCACATACTCCGAACAGCAGCCCGCTTTCCCTTGCCAACGCAGAGGCTCAGAACAGCGCGTATGGAAATAATGAAAGCCGTTGACCACGACGCTGGTCCTCAATGGTGCCATGATGTGATGCGAGTTTCCCGTGTACTGTCACTACAAAGGCTTCGACATGATATGATCTGGCTTACGATCACTTCACACCAGATAACGTACACGTTTGCCAAAAGTTTAAAGCCGAAGTTGTTTCGCTTCTGAGCCTTGCTGTGCGGCTCGGCCCATCCCCTTGAAGGTGACAGTGACTCTCATCTTTGTGCCTCCGGAACCTAGGACTTCTATGGATGGTGCAGGAACCGTACTACACTGCACGGCTTGGAAGCGAACCACCCTCAGCTCCTTATGACAAAGGCTATATCCTCAAGTATAGCCGACACGCTAGGCGATGTGGACTGGGAGTAGGAGGGTAGAAATAGAGTAAGCGATGTGTCATATAAGTAGTGTGATTGGTTGATTGATTGATTGATTGATTGATTGATTGACTTACTGACTTATTGGCTGGCTGATTGATTGATTGATTGATTGATTGATTGATTGATTGATTGATTGATTGATTGATTGATTGATTGATTGATTGATTGATTGAATTAAATAAAATGCTTCACACTGTACCAGCACCCTTTGCTCTCAGGCTCTCTATCAAAAGCGCCCGAAATATTCACGTTGTATCACAGAGCACGCAAAACTGCGGCACGCTCCGCACGTCGAGAGCAACACGAAAAACGGCTGTCTATATGAATGGCGGGGCAGGAGAGACCCGCAGGCGGGAACTGCAGTGTGGCGGTGCACGCACGTCTCAGAATGGCGAATCGATAGCTAAAGCAGCCGTCTGAAACACTTTGAGGGTGAGAGTAACTTCGCTTCGCAAAGGCGTGCGCAGCCACAGCCGTTCCGGAAACCTTGCCATATCCGCCCGCAGCAGCAGACATCGCGTCGCCGTTCCGTGTAATGATCCCATCCTTAATACCGGGCCTGCAGAACAGCAGCGCTGCGAAGGCGCTTGCGCCACCCATATCCTCGAAACAGTGGCGTGCCGCTCGGTTCTGCCCGATTGCTAGCCTCGAAGGTTCCGGGGCTGCACACCGGATGTGTTCACCGCGCCACAACCGCACCGCAACGCACCGGCCCGCATCGAAAGCATTTTGGGAAACAGTTGCGCAACAAATTACGCGCAGAAACACTGATGCTGCTGAACGCGTATGGTGTGCGAGGGGAAGGGATGCAGTAGCAGTGCAGGCGAGTCTCAATGGGAAGAAGGCCCTTGGACGCCGTAAGAATATGCTAGACCGCACGGTGAAGAAGCGCACGAGTCGAATCAACCCGTCTGTGCAGTATACAGATCCACTAAGAAACAAAAGCGCGCAAAAAAATGGTAACAAAAATTGCGTCACGGATAGTCACGAGACTGTTCTTCCAGACAGAGCGCCTACGAAGCCCCGTTTCAGAAGGTAATTATGTGTGGATGCAGAAGCACTTGAAGCGCTTCGGCGTACTGGAAAAGCATGGGAACCCGCAAATAGCGCAAAGACTGTTCATTGGGCGAGCATTAGTGTGTTGTGTCTGTAATCTGGATTCGGCGGTGAAGCTTGTGAGCGTGCAATCGCGAGGACCGGCACCAGCATGGAGTGGACGCTAGGGAGGCGCCTCAGTTGCGCCGCAGGTTTTCAATACTAAACACTAACTTGC